>APFE030689694.1:0-16861 GCA_000404065.3 Pinus taeda | reverse complement strand
ACATCGCAGTGAAAGAAGTTTTGATGTAGGTGATTGGGTATTCTTAAGGCTACAACAATATAAGCAAATGTCCCTCAAGCAAGCTAAGAAGGATAATAAATTATCACCAAAGTATTATGGTCCGTACAAGGTGTTGCAAAAGATTGGTACTATGGCATACAAATTAGAGCTTCCTGCAGCTTCTCGATTGCACCGAGTTTTCCATGTTTCATGTTTAAAGAAGGTTATAGGTGATAAGCTACCAGTTCAAGCAATATTGCCAGAACTTGACGAGGAAGGAAAAATTATATTGGAACCAGAAGCAGTCACAGAAACAAGAACTCGACAGCTACGAAATTGATCAATTTCAGAGTATCTTATCAAGTGGAAGAACTTATCTGTTGAATATTCCACATGGGAGGATGAGAATTTTATACAAAAGCATCCAGAACTACTCAAGGGTTGAGGACAACACCTTTTTTGAAGGAGAGGGGCATGTTGGGTCCCCATAATACTAGTGATTACCCCATTACTATTGTAGCTGTACCCCTTATTAATATTGTTGTACCCCTATTGTGCCCATATTGTTACTATTGTGCCCCATAGAAGCCCACTATTGTTATTATTGTGCCCTTGCATTATTATTGTTATGTAGGCCTGATTATGTTATGACCCCTTAGACTCCTATATATAGAAAGGAGGTCTTTTCATTTGAATCATCCAAGAATTGTTCATTTATGTAATGTAAAGGAGGTTTCCCCCTCGAAGAGGCTGAATTCTAAGGCGTTGATCTATCTTTTCTATCTTTTCTTGAGCTGGTTTCATAACAGAAGATTATGATTCTTTTAACCAAAGAGCAAAGAGCACACACTAAATGCACTTTTCCTAAATCACCTTTTGCACACATTATAAATGCAAATGCAAATGCATGTATTTGTTTTTCATTCCCTTAATGTGAGGAATGCCAAAAAGGAGAACTAAGTATAGATTTGAAATATTTTCTTCAAAGAGATATTTCAACAATTTCTTTTCAAAATGGAAATGAAGACTAAACGACACTTTTCAATTTCGAATAGAAAATGCTTTCGACACTTCAAATAACAACAAATCAAATCAAATACAAAACAAAAAGTTCAATCGACTATCTAGAGAAGGAAGACTTTACAACACTTTTTGCACCAAAATGACAGTTCGATTTAAGCAACTTTTCGACGAAGGACTGTAAATGACAAACAAATACATAAAAACATTTACTAATCCTAATCAATGGAGGCTGAACTATGTAAAGCAAAGAGGATTCGGTAATGAGATATCGTTCATAAGCAGCAAAACAATCAAATAGAGCTAAAAACAAAGACAAAAACCCCAAATTCCAAGGAGAGAAATAGGATTACTTATTCATCGCACCTATGCTTCATAGAAATAGGGATGCATCTCGCCTACTACACACGAGAAGTGCGATGCATATTGGTTTCTAGTTAGAGACAGTGCGATGGGCCAGGGAACGCAACTGAGATGGGTTTTGGCTCCAATTTACAGTTGATTTCAGTGGATTAAGCTGAGTTATTATGGATAGTAAAGAGCAAAGTACAGGGGTATGATCTTGGGAGGTTAATGAGCTACCACAAGGACATATAGGATGCTTGTAAGTCAAATGTTCAGTTCATAAACTAAACCGGAGATTGACTGAAGCAGCATTCATCTACTTTGAAATTTCATAACAAAAGAAGTTCGAAGGCTATCTGGCTAACTTCAGCCTCCGTCTATAGTTTATAAAGCAAACAACAACAACAAACAAACAAACTATTCACTCCCCAGTGGAGTCGCCATTTTGTTTCTGGGAAAACTAGTATCTTTTCAATCTGCTAGTCCCACTAGGATTGGCATCTATCCTAGAAGCAAACAATCAAAGCAATTTGTGATTTCCTCTATGTATGATAGATAAGAGAGAAGCAAAGGGACCAACCTCAATCTTCTGCTTGACTCCTTGCTTGATTTCTCTCCTCCTTGATGGAGCTTGCAACTCTTCTCCTACTTGTCCCGCTTAGAGAATACCTGTAGAAACGAGGTAACATGACACCATCAAAGCATCTCGATCTATGATATCATAAGCATTACAGAATCATAAATACAATGAGCATACAATGGAATTTACAAATAACAACATTCACAAATGCACGATTGTATGGTGGAAAACTCAAAGAACTTTATTAAATAGAAGAGAGGATTACAACCTAGCTGTCTAATCTAGCATCAAAGTCCTCTTCACCTCATGAAAAGCAAGATCACTCAACAATACAATGTTCCCTCTCAAAACAAACTATCAACACTTCCTTACAAATTACAAAATTCCAGCCTCCAGATCTCTCATATGAGGGTCCATTTGTAGATGTTTGCAAGGATGTGAGTCATCTCTGGGTTTTTGATTAGTGTCATTCCACTTGTAGTTCTTGATTCCACTTAGAGATTTCTTGAATCTCTTACTCATCCCTAGGCGAATTCAGAGAGGCAAATGTCATAGGAGAAGTTTCTAGAAGATTCCATGAGTGTCCACCTAGCAAACTATCTCAGACATTTGTCCATTATCGCTCATCACACCCCAAAGAAGGCCTCTTCAGTATGCATCGCACCTGGCTAGTGCAGTAGTCAGTATGCATCGCACCTTGATAATGGAGCAATCAGTATGGTCCAGTTTTGGCCAGTTCTGAGTGGTTTTTCAGGTGGAACTTCTGGGGAATGATGTAATCAGTTGACCATGATTTTTTAGGGCATGAAACAACACTTTTGGGGGTTAAATAGCCCTTGGTTTATCGACATATAATATTGGGGTTGTAGTGCCCAAATATGTCTATAATAGGGAGGATGACCCAACTCGTTAACTTAAGGTGTGATCTTATCAAACTTCTTAAATATAATACTTGATTGTTTTATTTCCCCAGATCACTTATGGACACAAGGGAAAAAGCATATTGTTTCAAATGAATAATCTAAAAGAGGTTTGTTGTGTGTGAGTAAATTGTGTGCAAGTGATTTATGTCAACCATTAATGTTATAATTGAATAATATATGTATACCATGGGATCCTTAGTTTACTTAATTGAACTATGTGAGATTGTTCCTCGCATAAAATAAAATATGTGTCCATGTGTGGGTGCTTCCTTTCTCCCACTAAAGCTATTTGAAATCTATTCTAACAAGGGAGATGAAAAGGGCTAAAACTCCTTTCTAATTTGCCTACATCACTAGTGGGTGCAAGGGCAAGAACATACTAGAAAAAATGAGCTTCTCTTTCAAGTACTGAACTAATAAATAAGTTAGATTGTAGAACACGCAAATGTGATGGCCATCCACACGGCAAAAAAAAAAAAAAAGGAGGTTCATTTTATATGTGTTGGGCTAAGCTAATGTCCTAATTAACCTGTAAATTATCAGTGAGTAGGGGCAGGATATTTGGGGCTGCCACCTAGCTCAAGAATAGAAAAAGAAAACTTGAAAATTTACAAAAAAGGCAAATATGCATAGGAGTTTGACTCACAGTAGCATGGATTTCACAGACTACAAACTTAGAGTTTGCAAGATTTGCATGATTGTTTCTTTGATAGTCAGATAGATCATATGTGTACTGAATAAACTTGAATTTCGTCTCTAGCAAACAAAATTTAGGCTGTTGGGTGTTGCTAGAGACACGTGGTACACCTAAGAAGGAAATCAAAGAAAGAAAGTGAGCTTGGCAATCAAGTAAGAATGGAAAGAAGCAAGTGGAGTCACTAACAACTATTGTTTTGAATTTGTAGCATGGGTGTCCCAAATTTCTTCTTTTGTGTAGGAGTTGCAACTTAAACAAAGTAATGCCCAAGTGTTAGCATGGAACATAAAATAAAAAGAACAAATGTGTTATAACTACCTTGAAAAGTAAATAAAAAATAAAAATGCAATGAACATGAAGATTGATGAAAAGCAAGACTCTTTTATTGATAATTGGTTGAAATGGAAATGATATACAAAAGAAATACTAAGGAGAATGGATTGACCAAAGTGAGCCTTTTGCTATCCTCCAAAGGAAGGTCCTTATATCTTTCTTTTGCTAGCTTTGCCCCCTTTTTTAATGAAGCTTGCCAAGACTTTTAAGGTGGAAACTTGCAAGTTCACATTGTTCATGCAATTCTAGCATAGAAACATGAGCAAATCTCAACTAAATTTTGGCAGCATGACAATGCATTTCTTATCCTGCTTGAATTGGTAACCCAATACTGGTATTTATAAAGTTGTTCAGGCTCTCTCATTATAGTTGCCCCATTGAATAAAGATGGCTGGTCTTTCACAATTGGAATGAATATGATGGAGCCTTGAAGACTCCAAAAACCCATCTATAACTTTCCTTAAACATTGAACCTTTCCACTCATAACCTATACTTGTAGTCCTCATTTAATATGTTGAACCTTTCCACTTGTAGTCCTCATTTAGTAAGATTTTTGAATGCTTTTCAATGTAAATCTATTGTGTCTAGAATCTGCACCATTATTGAGCAAACAATTATGAAAATCACACAAAAATTCAACTTGAGATTGTGCAATTGAGCAAACAACCACTTTATAAAGTTAAACCATTATATGAATTGAAACATGTAAGGTATACAGTTCGAAACTTAAATGTTAGAAGTAATATAATCGTGAAAAAAAAACAAAATTTGAAGATTTAATATTTGGTAAAATTATAACTTATTTTATTTAAAACGCAATCTAAGATTTTAAGAAATCTTCAAAATAATTTTAAATATGATTAATTAAAAAATATGAACAAAACAGGCAACATAATTTACTACAGTTTACAAGTAATCTCAATCTGAATCTCTTCTTTACACCAAAAAGTCATTCTGCCTTCAACTTTTTCGCTCCAGTTGCAACTCAGACTCAACCTGCTTGCACCGTCAAATATTTCATTGTTCAAATCCTCCTGCACGGCCTCCGACTCTGTCATCTCTGCAACCACAAAAGATTCCCACTGCCGACCTTTTTACTCTCGAAAGATCCAAAGGAAACGTGCTACCGACCTGATCAGTGACGTAGCAGCAGTGGGGTGGACAGTACACATTTATGTTTCATGTATAACGTTATAATTGCAGACATTTCGATGAATTCTCAACACATTTCGACGAAAGGCCATGCATGGTAAAGCCGAGGCCACGTCTCAGATTCGAATTGCACCACCAAATAAGGCCAAGCACTGTTACTGGACTATGCAACAAAATTGAAAGGCCCACTAACATGGATCTATGCTCATGCAAATCCCACTTTACAGCCCCACTAACATGGATCTATCCTCATGCAAATCTCACTTTACAATAGATAGTTTAGTATTCTACATCTTAATCTAGGATTTATTTCGCATAATTGTATATAGTTATACACATTGTAATTAATATTATAGTTTCTGGTTTGATTTAGTCAATCAATATTGTTGTATACCATTATGTTAATAGGCCAAAGTAAAATGTTTAATGTGAAGGTAATGTTAATTTAAGGGCTTTGAATCTACAAACCCTTAGGAACCTTAGTATGGGGATACAAAAACGACAACCTCTAAATTCAACATTTTATTTCTAGATAACATGATTTAATGTGGAATTGGAGAAAATGAAGTTATTGATTGTTCGAAGTATTCCACTGCACTCACTCCCACTCTCTAAAACGAATGACAAGTTCCCTCCATTAATTTGAATTTTAGAAGCAACTTAACTAATTTCTCCACCATCCATTTCACTTTTGAAATTTGTTGAAGGCAACTGTAGTGACACAGTGTACAAATGCGCTCAATTAATTTAATTATAAACCCGATCTTGATTGATTCTTCAACCAAGTTAGCATTATTACACACAACACAAAGCAATTAAGCACATTGAATACCCAATGAGTCATTCAACAACTTTGCACGCACTCTCGCCTCTCACTCCTCCCCAAATCTCAATTATTCTCGATGATCTTTCCTTGCAGGGAGCATCCATTTTTTCCATTTTTGTTTGCAACCCATCATCCACAGAGAACACAAGCCGCATAACTCATCATCTACAGAGCGAAAGTTATTGTCCATGGTCTGACGCTAGATTGTCATTGTCCTATAATCAGCAATAGAAGAAAAGGTAGAGCCAACTGATTCAATTTTTTAATCCATTGATTGAGATCGAAATGGAAACCTAATAGCATTGGAGGCGAGAGCACTACAAATTTCAATATCATCGCGAGTAACATTTGACTAGTTTTTGTCCATTCAAATATAATCATACAAGGGGTGTTAAGGTGAGAGCTCCAATTTAATCTAATGAACCAATTAGTCCTTGCAAATTTGGTCCCTTTTCGAAGTCTTCGTTTTAATCGGAAGATACTCTTCGTTATCCTCTTATCAAGAAAATTTTGTCTGCATGAATTTTTCATTTTTAAGTTTAGCTTGGGTTGCAAATGTCATTGTGACGAAAATTTTGATTTCTTTTATATACTGGAAAATCTTCTTCTTACTTTGTTATTGGCATTTTCTTGTTCCAAATAACATGTACTGTGAATATTATTTTAGCTTCTACTGAATATTCTAAATAAATGTAATTTATCTATTAATCCATGAATTATTTAGTAAAATGATAAATTTATGGCTTTTAGAAAAAATTGTGAGATAACAAAATTATGATTTTTTCAAAAATACACCATATCATTTTAACATTTTTTATTATAAAAAACATATTTAATATATACTTATCAATAAAAATACATTTTTTTATAACCTTTCATCTTTGAAAGATTTACATAAATATATGTACACAATGAAATTAAGATTAGCCCTTCACATGTAAACGTTGAAATTTATGAACCTCTATTTCATTGTGATTAGCCCTTCAAATGTGAAAGTTGAAATTTATGAACCTCTATTAATATTCGCAGGTGAAAACGGTGAGCCAATGATCAAATCAAACCCGTAGATTTGACCTGAAATTCTGGTAGAAAATTTATAGTTTAAAGGTATTTAGAGCGGCCTAGTGTAGCTTTTCTACGTCTATGTTGGTATATTTTTCAAAATAATTAAACCAAAATTGTAGTTTAAAGGTGTTTAGAGTGCCGTATCTACATTTTAATTGATATAATTTTTTAAAATAATAAAAAAATCAAAAATCAAAAGATAAAAGGAGAGGGTAATATTATATTTATTTAGATATTTTTTTAAATTTAAAATATATTTTAAATGATTGAAAATTGTAGTTATATTGAAATCATTTATTAAATTTGAATCAACAAACATATCATTTAACATTATTATTTTAAAAGTAAATAATATAATTTTATTAAATTTAAATCAATAAAATAAAAAAACTGTTTAACAATTATTTGAAAAGGTGATGATGATGATTAGCATTCACTAAAACAATATGGTTTATAGATTTTAAGAAAGTAAGAGATTAATTGAGACTCTTTAATATGTTATTTCTATGATAAAAAAATAAGAGAAAAAAACATTCCTAGCTCATTATGGTTTTGTTGACTTAACAAGTCAAGAAGGTTGGTAGTGTGCAAGATGTTTTGGAAATGAGAATAGATATAAGAGTCAGGCAATCCAAGAGAAAGTGTTTTTTATCTTCAACCTTCTTAGTATAACACAAGTGACATATTCTTTCATCCCAAGGTGTTTTGGGAATAGACAAATGCCCAAGTCCACTTTAAAGTTCATGAGAATTAGCTATTATCTTCACAATGTTCATTTTGTTCTTAGTACTCGTTAGGACAAAAAGATATTTCTAGTTAAAAAAAGTGAGGTTGATCAGCTCCTTATAATACCTTATCTTCTTTTTCCCTCTAGCTCCTTAGCATCCCACAACTTATCCTTAAATTTGTAAGTAATAGTATTTTTAATATTGTCTTTATTCTCCAATATGATCTCCTTCTTTATACCCCAATGGTTGAGCCAAGACTAGGCATCCTTGTGCCATCCTCACTTGAGTCGGAGGTGGGGGCATTGACTAGTGTTAGAAGCAATTTTCGGGAACCTCTTGGCTTCCATGTTGTAAAGCTTCTTCTTATACATCAGATACCTAAACATAGTCATGATTTCAATGGGGGAAATGCTAGCTTCTACTAAGAGGATAAGATAGGGAATATTTCCTTTAATCTTGAGGTTGTAGGTTATAAATTGCTTATGGATCAATTTGATCTTGCTCCATGATTCTATGGATATACTACAACCCCAAACAACACAACCATATAAAATAGCGGGGGTGACGAGAGCCCCAAAGAGAAGTTTTTTTTTAACTCCAAACCCAAAGATCAATGGACTTATAATTGTTTTCAATCTCATACTAAGCTTTCAAGGCTTCAATAATTCTTTTCACAATGTTATAATTCTAGTTGAGTTGACGATGAATGTTAATACCTAAATATTTGTATGAAGAAAGCTTATCCAAGTAATTTTTATCATAGATTAAAATATCATGGTTGATCCTTTTAGATTTAATTATCATGACTTTAGTCTTGTTAGTATTAACAATGATACCTATCTTGAAGCAATAATCATGGAGGATTGGAAGCTGCTTGTCAAGATCTTCATGGTTTTTGGCAAGGAGAATGATATCATTAGCATAAATGAGAAGAATAATGACCATACTAGCGATCTTGGGGCCATTGTGTTGGAGAATGAAGTAGGGCAATGTTTTAGCTGCTGCAACACCCTCCAAAATTTTGGCTTCCACTCAAATTTCAAATCCTTCCTTGGCCTTTTCCATTGTTGTTGCAAACATTAGGGCTCCATTGATGAGATTTCTCGAAGTTCTTTGATCCCTTTTGCATGTTGCATTAATTGTCGTCTTTTGGCGTGTTTCATTATCGTATAATGTTTGTGAGCCTTTTATGGTGGTTTCAAATGTTGATCTTTGTGTATATGACTTGTCCCAACCATGTAGACATCTATCACATCCAAATAAAAAGTCTTGAGCATTGTCGCACAAGTGTCGTCACAGTCGTCCTAAAGCCTATATTAAGTGTCGCACTTGTCGTATCTTGTCATGAGGCAATCACACAAAGGGAAATGATTTGTTTAAATGTTCTAATGATCTATGTTTTTGTTTCATCAAAGTATGCTAAGTGTGTGATCACAGTCGAGGTTCATCACAGTTCATCACTCATCTCGCACTTAACTATTTTCGGAAAATCTTCCCGACCAGGAAACTTAGCTTCAATAGGCCCCAACTGAACTGCACACTGTGCAATCTCAACCCTCTAGGTTGTGACCTTGCTTCTTGGAACTGCATAGTGTGCAATCCCTATCCTCCAAGGATGCTACTCTATGAAATTCATGAGTCCAACTCTCGATCATGACCTTCAGAATTGCGCAGTTGTGTCTCCCAGTTTGTCTTTAACTGCGCACTTCACATCTTCAACCCTCAAAACTTTTCCTTGTTTGTTGGAACTGTGTAATGTGCAGAAGCCAAACCTCCCTTGGCCTCTAAACTCTCTAGATTATTCCTCCATTGTCCTTTCACTCATTCGGACCCCACTACCTCGAGAAACTATGCAGTTCTATCATTCAAGCCTCCCTCAACTACACATTGCGCAGTCTCAAGGCCTAAGACTTTCCCCTATCTGCTGGAACTACACAATGTGCAATCACTGGCACCCCTCCTCCGTTTGTGACCTATCACATGCTCAGTTCATGGATAAGAATGCATCATCTTAGACTAGGGTGTTTTTGGATTGATGTCGTCCTGTCATGAGTGAATTGCAGGAATAGGTACACTATCAAGTCATGGCGAGATGATGAAGAAGGAGAAGAAGGAGGGAATCATGCCTAAAGACTCTCTTGTAGCTGAAAGTGGATCCATCAAGAGGAAGAAAAGGGACACAAGTCTACAACTACCATCCAAGACTAAAGATCATTCAAAACTTCGCATCACCAAGCCATGCAAAGGTGAAGAGAAAGCACATCCAAGAAGACATCCAACACTCAACAACAATAGTGACTTGAAATTGCCACATCACCAAGCAGTCCATGTCAACAGTGTCATGTCATATCATGAGTGGTCATATGCCACATCATTATTTCAGACCATATGTATTGTATCCAAATCTATTATAAAGTGGAAGTCCAAAGGACACACATGAATATGAAGACTCATGTAAGTTGAAAAGTCATAGGAAGTTGAACAATCATGAGAGTAGTTAAAGAGTCACAAGGGGGAAGCATCACCCCTTGGTTACATATACCCCCTCATTGTATGAGAAAATGGCTTTTCACCTTGGCTTCTCCTACAAGGCATTAGAGAGATCAACTAGTTCTATTAGGAGAAAGGAGTGGCTCCAATGTACCACTATTGGGGCTAGTGATGTACATTGTAAACATTTGTCTTGGAACTTTTTCTTAATAACATAAGTCTTTTAAGGTCATCACGTTCTTCATGCATGGACTATGAATGTTTGTAAGACTATTCTATGGACGTTTGTATTTCATGTTTTCTTTCACGTGTACTAAGATAGTTGAACTATTTCGGTTATTTTAGTAATTAACTTATTGAGAATGTGTTGCAATGGTTTTTATTGTTATCCCATCATTATGGACTATTCCATGGAATACTAGACATGTATTTCCTTGCTTTTTGGTTTTAACATCCATCACATCCGTTGTGGGCTATTCGACTTGATGTTAAATGGATCTTTTTGGTTCATGTGTGTCTCTTCCTGGGTGGTACTGTTACCTCTCATTTAAAGGCTCACTTTCTCCCCCCTTTGTAGTAGAAGAGACCTTGACATAATTACAACTGCACACTCACCAAGCACAACTCCCTTGCTTTCTGAAGACACCATTGCATCACTCTCTTGTGCTAACAACTAGAAACAAGGAAAACCTTTAAGATTTGCAACTGGGCCTTTATACCGGATAGGACTTCCACACCAAACGATGTGATATCTGATTGGGACATCATATTTAGGATATCCCCTGAATGTTGGCAGGTCCAACACCATCAACATTTCTGGTGCTAAAACGAGGGTTGCTAGTATTTTATGGCTGGTAGACCCACCGGCCCCATCATCCCATATTTTGTTCAAGGCAACAATGTTCATTCCACCTCCCCTACTCATTCTTCTGAAGTTGGTGAATCTTCTTAGCCCAGGCCTGAATGTGAAATTCCATACACTCAAATTCGGTCCACTCGCCCCATCAGCCATCAATCTGCAAAAGTTTTTGGATTAATTCTGGGAGTAATCAATCTTCCATATTATCTAATGAAGAACAAGACCACCTCCACAGGGATAGTAGTTTCATATCTTGAAGATGTGGTTATTTCCACTCTTGAAGAATTGGAAAACTTTGTGGAAATGTAAGAAGAGCCTCCACTCATTCAAGGTGGTAACGGAGGCAACATTCTACTCTCGGGCGCAACTTTAAGTGGGACAAGCAGAGAAGAATAAGAAGAGGAAGAAAAGCCATCAGACCCTGATAAAGAGGAGGAGGACAGTGAATAAGAAGATATGGAATACCAAAATCTGGATTAGATGACTCAGGGCCCACTTGCACTTCCAAGTGTCCTGCACAAGATTCCAAGGCATTTGGAGAATATTTTAACGAAGTATGACCCTGATAAGGCAGTAAAGGTTGAATACCATCTAGAAAAGTTTCACCTACATCTGCAAACACTTGAGGTACATTACAATGATGTTTCATGTAGACTTTTCCCATGTACCTTGGATGGTAGTGCAGTTGTATGGTGTCACAACCTTCCTCCAAACTCCATCCAGAATTGGAGGGGGTTCAAGAATATCTTCCTTGAAAATTTTGCTGATGACAAGACCCTCACCATGTTATTGAAAGATCTAGGTAATATTAAGATGGATCAAAAGGAAAAAGTGAAATATTTCAACCAGAGGTTCAATCATCTTGAAATTTTTTCCAGAAGACACAAAACCTCATGACTCCATCACCATAGATTACTACACTTTTACCTTGTGTTATTGGGAAAACTAGTGTCCATTCAGAGCTGCTAGTCCCACTAAGATGGGTAGTTATCTTAGAAAAAAATAAACTAAAGTTACTTTCGTTTTCCTTTATGAGAAATAGATGAGAGAGAAGCAGAGAGTACCAACCTCAGTCTTTCACTTAGCTCCTTGCGTGTTTCCTCTCCCCTTTGACAGATCTTTGCCGCTCCTTCCTCGCTTGTCTCGCTTCAAGGAACACCCGTAGAGTCAAAGCAGCATAATACCATCAAATCATAGAGATCTATAATCATAAACAATATAGGATCAGATATATATTGACCATACAAATGCATATATCAATTCAAGATTCAAAGACATACAAGAATATGGAGGAAAACTCAAATAGCTTTATTGATAAAAGTAGTAGAAGAGAGGATTACAACCCATTGGTCTGACCCTTTGCCATCCTCCTAGCATGAAAGCCCTCTTCACCTCATGAAAAGCTAGATCACCCAAGACTATGATGTTCCAAAGAGAAACCAACAACACTTCCTTACAAGATGCAAACTTCCAGCCTCTGGATCCCTAGGATGAGGGATCCATATATAGATGTTTACAGATGGGTGAGTCAGCTTCTGGGTTTTTGATTAGTGTCATTTCTCTGATAGTTCTAAGATCCACTTGGAGATCTCATGATCTCTTACTCATCCTTGGGCGAATTCAGAGAGGCAAGTGTCACAGGAGAAGTTTCTGGAAGATTCCATGATCATCCACCTTGCAAATTGTCTCTGCCATTTGTCTACTCTTGCCCATCGCACCCCATAGAAGGGCTTTTCAGTATGCATCGCACCCCTCGTGTGCATTAGGTGGGATGCATCGCACCTTGACCATGGAGTAGGTGAGATGGTCCAATTTTGACCAGTTCTGAGCAGTTTTTCATGGAGAACTTTTGGGAGATGATGTAACCAATTGACCTTGTTCCTTTAGGGTATGAAACAACACTTTTAGGGGCTTAGAAGCCCTTGGTTTATGGACATATAAGATTGGGGTTGCAGTGCCCAAATATGTCTATAACAGTTGCCCCCTAAAGCTTGAGGTCGTAAATATTTTGATGTCGGGTGAAATGATTTATCATGAGGATCCGACGTTTTTCGAACTAGAAGGTGACCTATAATAAGATACATTATCTTCATAATATTTTCATGATCTAGCTGAGGCGGGCATTCCCATGCTCAACTTTATAAATTCATTTTCATGTACATTGGACAGACAACCATCTATATGGCAGACTGATGATTCTGGTAAAGCCATCATCCTTTGGCTTGGATGATTATCTATGAAGCTACGATGTACATTTGATGTCTTTATTTTCCTGAATATATCACAGCCCGGATGGATGGAACTAGATCCGAGGTCTTCAAACTCGTTCGATCTTTGCCCGAAGTACAAGTCGATCCATGTGAAAAGATGTTATGAAGTCGAACATGGAAAGACATCACCTGATTACCAGCCAATGATGTAAGTTGTTAACAGGCACTAGAGGAATCACCAATAATGATAATGACCCTCAAGGTACTGCAGTACAATTCACGTGGTGTGAAAATGGGGTTTGACGTCGAACACCACGCAAAATCTTTCGGTCGAAGGCCATTGATGTAAATCTGTCGCTGAAAGTGAGAAACTTTCCATTGAGGCATGCAAGCTTCAAAGTACTGAAAGGGTTGTTTCTAAGTCGACTTCTTCGATAATGAGCTGATTTCGACAAGAAGTGACCCGCCGTAGGAGGTCCTTAATGAATCCCACATCAACAACACGAAATGGAGCAAATGATTTTGTGGAGGTGAAAATGATCTGATGATACAAGGTTCAGGGTGGCGGTCATGAAAGAATGAAGGGTGAAGGTATTGCAGTGGATGAGACACAAGTTGGGTTGGCGAATTCTCTGAGCGACTTCTCTTGAACATATCGACGACACTGAAATGGATTGGTAGCGTTAACCCCAAAAATGGATGGTACAGTGGACCAATGGTGATATGACTGGTGAACGGAATAACCCAACCCGACTCAATCATGGTGATGGAGTGAAAGTGTCATGTTCAAGAGTGACCTGCTACCAATAAAGTTTCTTCAAGTTTTCTTCCCAATTTTTCCCCAATCATTTTTGATGAGTACCTCTTTATTTTTGTCAAGCTTGAGGAGGATAACATATGCTTTTTCTATCATTTTCCCTTCGGGAAAACCTGTCATTATGTTTTAATGAGCCTAGCAACAGTGAAACTCGTTGTTGTCTGCATGGACAAGTTTGTCACTATTGTTTTAACGAGTTTAACGACAAATAAAACTCGGTCCTTTTCAATTTTATAGAGTCGGAAAGGAAACTCCAGTAATCCTTTTTCGTAATATAATCCCTTAAGTCCAAAAAAGTATAAAATAATATGAAAGGGATGACTTTTCGATAGCTTTAACAAGCCAAACAAGACAAGCACTCCATCCTTTTTTGCAATGATCCCTTAGGTCCAAAAAGATTAAAATCTAGAGGAGAGATGGCACTTCCAATCACTTTAATGAGCTGGAGAGGCCAATTGCTCGGAAATCTTTTCATATTTTATGAGTCAGATGAAAAGAGCTTAAAGAAGACTCATTTTTTGAGGAACGAGTGATGATTTTGGATAGCAGTTGGTTCCAAGTAAGGTTTGGAACTTTTCAATCATGATAGTTTAAAGAAGATGGCTAATAGAATCACTCATCGCAGTTGTTCCTCAAAAAGGGGTAAACAATCAAATGGAGGTGTATGATTGGCTAGCAAAGAGTGGAGGTGATGGTAAGAACACGAATAAGGCTCAAAAGCTGATAATTATGCGATCACAATGGTTATTTACTGGAGGTGGGTTCATTTTTTAATGAGCTTAAACTCTGGTGGAACATATGCTCATTGCTAGGTTTATTTTTTAACGAGCTTGAACTTTGCGTAAAACTTCTCATGCCAGTCGTATAATAAGGATGTCTCATCAGTAGGTTCATTTTTTAGGGAGCTTGCCCCATTCGCAACTTTGCTCCAGAGCCTTTCATTATGCAATATAGGAACGACCAATCCTACAAGTTTAAAGGGTTAAGAGCCTACAAACTAAGAAAATAAATAGTCACTTTTCACTTGCATGCAAAAAGGTTTTCATGCCCCCAGGTATAACAAAATAGAGCTTCCAGTTTACCATTCATTTGTAGAAAAAACACTTCCTCGGCTCTTTCGGGAATATACATAACTTTTGATGGAGGAATCCCTTTCCAGTCTAATCCATTTTCCTAAACGAACAGGATTGTCAGACTAGTCATATTCCTACGCGGAAACCTACCTTGTATTTTGGGTTTTCCTGCCGAAGCAGACCAGGGCGCATGCCTCCTGGGTTTCAGTCACAATCACTGAATCACTCGCACTCATCAGGTGAACGGACTGGAGATTGCTGAGACATTTCTTATGCAAAAAGACTAGTTAGGGATGGCACTTGACTATTAGCTATGTTTGAACTGGGGAATGAAGGTTGGTCTACGAGCTAGACCACTCTGCCTTCATGCAGAAAACACATCACTCAAAAGAGTGAGGAAACAATAGCTCTCGTGCTATAAATGTAGTCGCGTCCAAGGAGTATATTGTAATCTAAAGGTACTTGGAATACCATCACGTTTAGGTAAACGGTTTTCCTTCTCAAAGTTATAGGCAAATTTGGAAGGATCCCTAACAGTCGACTGGTTCCTTTGTTGAAGCCTATCAGATTTCGAATCTCAAGCAGAAGCGATGGTTAACCAAGCGCTTTCCAAGTAGTTGAGGAAAGGATACTCACAGAATCCCCTTCATCTATGATAGTACTGACCATGACCATTCTATAAGCTTGTACTATGATTTGGAATGGTACATTATATGGTAGACGGGATCTGCCTAGTAGATTCCAATTGAAGGAAACGACTAGGTTGCTTGGAGGTGGGACCGAATAAATGGCCGGATACACCTCTGACGAACTTCCTTCTTGCGGTAAAGGAATGGGTAGATTTCCCCCATCTTCATCGGAGTCTGTGTTTATGAAAATAATTTGAACTGTGCCATTCTCATTCTCTTTGGTGACTGTATCATCTGAAGGTAGACCTTCTGAAAACAAGACTAGGTCGACTGCCATCTTGACCTGTTGAATGTGGTCTGGTGTGGACTCAAAGGGTTTATCTTCAATGATAGATGCTTCGACTGACCACAAAGGTGTGTTAGTTAGATTTTTAACTAGTGATGGACTTGACAAGAGTTTCTTGTATCCAGGAGGAAGTCGTAGCGGTGAAGCGGGATGGTTATCCAAGACTCTTTTAGCTTCATCTAGGAAGGGACAATGTTGGATGGCATGATCGCCTTCACATAGCCTACAAGGAAATTTATATCTTCCTTTCTATCCATTGACTTCGTTTTCACTAGTTGACGGTGTACTCTCAACATGATCGTCAGAGGTTGACGACACTGGATTGTGCAAGCGGGGAGACCAGTCCCTTAAGGTCCGTGGGATGCAAGGACAATCTCGATGATAGTGGTCCCCTTTGCAAATGACACATGGAGATTTAGGTTTGGACGGTGTAGTGTGTGGATTTTTTCTAGACGATGCCTTTTACCATTGGCTTCTTCTTATTCTTCTTCTTCTCTATTACTTGGTTTTTAGCTTTACTAGCTTCACCAAGTGAAGAGGAAGAAGGAGAGGGAGAGACAAACGAAGTAGAATGTTGGGGGGTAACTCTAGTATCATATGGTTTCTAATTTGATTGCTCAGGAATTGCGGTGCTTTGAACAAAATAGGTCGAGAAGAGCCATACTTGTAGGCCAATTGTCAGTCCTGGAAGGGACAATGTGGCCATATGAGGTGCACCAACATCTCCCCAAGAGGAGAAAGGACTAGGATTTCCCCCAAGGGGAAAT
>APFE030689685.1:374318-384416 GCA_000404065.3 Pinus taeda | reverse complement strand
TATATATATATATGATTCCGTTGATGCCTGTTATAATTCAAATTTATAGTGGTGTTTCATAGATAGATTTGGGCATTAACCTTTTGTAAATGAGATGACTAACCAATTTGAAGAAAATTGACATGGTAGTTATATTGTAATTTATTAATTTCGTTCTATATTTTGACAATGTAGTTGAAATGTAATTTATCCTTAACAATTAATTAAAGATGTAGATTTGTATAAGGAAATGATTGTATTAGAATGATGAATCAAATGCATTGTATGTGGAGTAGGTCTAGGAGTTGTAGAGGTTTCTAAACATGATTAAATGGAAGGAAACTGTTGGATCATCCATTATACTCATGAAATTATAAGTGAGAATGGGTGTTTCTTGGTATGATTTTGTAAAAATATAATCAATGATGTTAATGATGTTGTCGCAAGTTAGTTGGTTTAATGTCCAAGTCATAAAATCTAATATGAATGAAATATTACTATCATAATTCAAAGAGATCCACTTAAAAAATGCAACTTAAATTGGAGAAAATGTTGAGATTCAAGAGGATTGACCATAATGGGGACGAAGTTGTTGTTTGGTATATAAACCAAAGATGTTGTATTAGGGGCGAATAACACTACACACTAAAAAAATGTAAAGAAAAGTTGAGACTCTTGTTAGGGTAGAAACATTTGTCGGGAAATGTGATTTGAGCTAGATAACCTAAATAAATAAAAACTACACATAAAATCAACTCGACTTGGTTAGATTGTTGGCTCATTTTCATAGTTCTATGAAATACGAGAATGTTGCAACAACCACCTAAACTAGTACTAGAAAAAGTTACATAGATGATGCTACAAGAACTTCTAGAAGGTTTGCTTGGTGGTATGGATGTCAAATAGAGCTATTTCTGTGTAAACACAAGTTGAAGTTGTTATTCCCTTTAAGAGTCTTGATGCTCTTGAAAAAGGAAAACTAAGTCATCTTGATTTTGAAATGGAGCTTATTATACAATCCAAGAAAAAAAAAGAGCTCATGTATGAAATTGGCATCAATTAAAAGAATTTGGAAAGAACAACTCTTATACTTCTTATAATATTTTACATTTGGTATCTTAAATTATTAAATTTTAACTTAGAACTCCATATAAAATATATGGACATTATTTCATCCCTTGAACTTAATTGAATTTTAAATGTGATTGATCTTGTAATTTCCAATGTTATTTTTAGCATGTTGGTGTTATTTCTTGTTTCTACCCATTTGTTTTCTTATGTCTTGAAATAATTCCATGTTCTAGGCATTGTTCTTATGCATCAATGCTATTTTTTGTTGTATTATCAACCCATAATTTCTTGTTTCTACCCATTTGTTTTATTATGTCTTGAAATCATTCCATGTTCTAGGCATTGTCTTTTATGCATCAATGTTGATTTTTGTTGTATTATCAACCCATTAGTTTCAAAGGGAAAGGCCACTCGAAACATCGTGGAGCTATTTCTTCTTATGTGTTAACTTGCTAATTTTAAATATGGAATGCCGTGACTAGTCATATGTCAAATTATTTTCTTCTTGTAGTGGTAACTCGTCAATTTTAAATTTACATGCACAACAAATATGTCGATGTTATTTCAACACTTGGATCTAACCTATTCTTTGATTCCTTTAGGAAATGATATTATTATGGCATAGAAGATTAAGTAGGCACTATTACTTAGGATTTATTGAAAAAGTAAGAAACATATGAATTGAGAACGGAAAAAGAGAGGATTTCAATTACATCGTTAAATAATTCATGATATAGACCACACTTCGTTATTCATTTTTGTGCAGTCTCAACATGTGGAAAAACATTTTTACCTTGTCGTGGTTGCACTGATCCTGCATCCACACACAAGTGGTTGCATTATTGTATGCACTTATAAAGAAGTATAAGACATTGGGCAACATCTCTTCCTTTTACCAATTTTTCTTGAATGAAGATATATAGTGAGAATTATCAAACATAATTGGTCGTTACAAGAAATCATGAGAGTTTGTTTGTACCTACCGAAAGAGATGCATTCATCTCAAAAAGGGACATTGATCGAAATTGGATCCTCACCAGGAAAAATCTCATTGTAAAGTTTGTAATAAGGATTTAATTGAGTTTTTGGCATGTTTTACATACCCAACCCCTAAACTCTATTAGGAAGGTGGGATAATAAAATTTTTCCTCTTAATCATCTTTCTTCACATGAATCTAAAGCCACTTATGGGTAAATGGATGCAATCCATCCATCAGTGCCTTCCAAAAATTGTACTCTAGCTCAACTCCAATATCTAAGCAAGAAGCTATGGCCTTTTAAGGTTCCTTGGGATTCTTTACTTGATATGTCCCTATGCCTACCTAACATTACCTCCTATATGGCACCACACATGTTGGCTACCATGGCATTTTACGATGACACATCATCAAGTGTATAAACGGTCACTAGGTTTCACATTTTTCATAGAAATTCTCCTCTTTGGTTTATCTCATCATAAAAAACTGTCTCTATTATGGTGTATCACATCCTTGAACATTTTATCCAGTTAGACATTTTGCATCATAGCTTTTTATGCCACAATGTATTGCATTGGAGAAATTTTTCCTCCTCATAATAAAGGAATCATTACTCTCTTTTCATATCATAAGAAATCTTTCTTTCTAGCTACAAATCACACCATAATTTTTTATGGTGTGATATGTCACATCACGCAAATTATTCTTTCATGTGAAAAACATCTTTCCTCCTCCTCCTCCTACTTTATTTCCTTCCTTCTTCTTCTCCTCCTTCCTTCCTTTTTCTTTTTATTTCCCTTTCTTTCTTCTTCTTTTCTTGTCCTTTCTTTTTCCCTTCCTCTCCTCCTTCCATCCTTCTTCTTTTCCTTTTCTACCCCATATCATACCTCCAAAGTTTGGTTTTTTGCAACTTTTCACGTTTTTAATTTTTTTAGGTGTGGTGATACACCAAATAATTTCAATGTGATACATAGCTCCATGTTCCCCTTACTTTCAACCCAAATAATTATCCCTTATTGTATTTCAAGGAGTATTTATTCATGCAATGCATGTTAAATTGTATGAATATTTTCTTTATGTAATACACAAAATGACTAAATTTGTCTTAAAAAAAGATTTCCAAATTTGTTTTAACTTTTCCTGCAAAAAATTGTGTTTTTTGTATGGGGAAAACACTTCTTTGAGGCCTCCTCTTGCTTCTACTAGGAAACAAACGAGTCATGGGCCTTTAAACTTCATACTTGCTCAAACTTGTGAGCAAGGTGTCAACATCGTATTATGGGTTTTCACTCAAGAAGTATGGCTATACTTCCAAGGGCTTAGACTTGTATATCCTTCATAAGGGGGTTTATTAAGCAAGGTTATAGGACCATAAAATTTTACTAGTTTTTTATATTTATTAAAAAAATGTGCATTGACTTATTTTCTTAATGTTGCAAGAGTCTCTCTTTCAAAGAGAGATCCCTTTTCCTTTTCAGACAACACAGAGCGATTATGTTGTTCTATAGGATTTCCTCCCAAAATTATCAAAGGCTAGGGTCCGCTGGGACCTCTTGAACTTAATTACTTGTTTAAAGCAACATATATGTTTTAAATAGAGATCCTCTTAGACTATCTCTCAAGTCTAGTCACTAATCATCAAACCAAAAACAAATCAAGTATTTATCAACAAACCTTTTAAAGAATTAAACATAATATCAATATTTCTCTAAAAGGACTTTAAATGTTATCCTCTCATTCACTCAAATCTCAATTATATCATCATCCAAATTTAAATCATTATGGTCATTTAGCATTCAAATATACATCACCTGAGCCCATAACACTTAAACAATAATTATACATCAACCATATTGAAATCATTCACATTTGTATCATCACAACATTTGAACCTTTCATAGTTGAGAATCACACTACTCAATCCAATGTTAAATATTTCAACAACATATGAGCCTATACAGAAAAATATAATATTTCCTTGAAACATGAATTCCATGGAATAAAAGATTGGGAAACTAACCTAATTCCTAAATGCAATGATTATAATTTCCCTCTTTCATCCATTTATTCATTCATTTAACCAAGTGTAAATTGTAAATCATTTAACCTCAAATAGATACCTCATTGTGTGTTCCATGTATGTAATGCATGCTTAACATTCATGATTCTATTAATAATTCCTTCCACATGGGTGACTAGACTTAATATTATACAAATATTTTAAGAAACTATTAAGGATTCTAACTTGATATCTACTATTATACAAGCTATAAAAGAATGCAATCTATGATGTAGACAAGGAGCAAAGAGTGCTCCTTCATTTAGTTCCTTTCACATATCTCTTCTTACATCAATAAAAAAGGAATTTATCTTGTATCAAGGAAGCAAACAACATTACAACTAAATAATTATTTACCCTAGTTAACTTACCTACATTCAAATCCCAACACACACACACACACACACCACCACTACGGAAAATCTAAACAACCCTTAGAAAATATGGGAAAATAATATCCTCTTAAGGGGAATTCTCATAAGGAAACTTTAATTTGGATCTCAAGGCCCTTGTAATCCCCACATTCCCCTTCTACTAACTTTGCACAACACAAGGGTGAGCTCCCTTTTGCCACTTCGTGGTGCCTCAAAGAACTCGTCCTTGCAATGTGTCACATGCATCCAATGAGGCCCTATACTATAGTTTCATGTTCCAATTGAGTTTAGAGAGTTTGAAATGTGAAGTAGGGAGTCAAGCCATGACTTTTCAACTAGATTCTCACTAGTAATGGCTTTGCTCAAATTTCAGCTATATCCTCTCTCCCTCCTTCATGTTCTTTGCCCTCACTCATCCAAAATTTTATTTTTTCCATGCCAATTTTGGTCTTCCACATTCCCCCATGATTTTATTCAACCAATTCCTTACATTTACTATTAAGAGGATTCTCTCAAATACCCTCACAGGCTCCCATAATTTGGGAGGTGGCAACTCTACCAACCTTCTTACGACCATCTAATGATTCCATGGATTTCTGAAAAGGGGAGAAATAAAGAATAATTCACAAGATTGGTTTAGAAAGTTGGCTTGAGATTTAATAGACATGTATAACTTCATTATTGGCCCCATCACTATTCCCCACTCCTTGAATCATGGCCCATATAGGCATTCAAACCTCCATCAATTGTTGACATTTGTAACACCCTCCTCCCACACTTACCCAAGCTTACCAGTCCACCAACGTAAATATGTGATGAAGTGTTACTATGATATGATTCAACTCCTCACTACAATTAAGGAAGTGCAACCGACGAAACAAAACTTTACAAACCTCCCTCAGGTGCTACAGGACCCCCAAGATCTAACCAACCACCCCAGGTGCCCAACCCCTGAGTTAACTTATCTTTTCACTAACTTGGGCTCGTAGTCACTCCCATGACAAGGCAAGCCACCAATTGAGACCCCCTAGTTGCTCTCATGAGCCTGCATCCCAATGACTATAGCCTTTTTCACTTAGTTCTATGCTAGAGCCCCTAAGATCTGAGCCACTTTTTTAGGGCTAAGACCCATGCCTCTACCCAGAACTTAATGAAGCTCTCAGAGATAATAAATAATAAGGAGACAAGGCCTATAAATCAGAACTTGAACAAAGACCTGACCTAAATCATCCTAACCATGACAAGCATTTCATCAAACACATCATGAACATGTAATGTACAGGTCATAAATACACATCTGAACATAGTGGCCTCATACTTATCTGAGATTCGTCAAGAAGGTCTGGTGCCCTCTCACAATAATTGCATTATCATATATTAGGTCATATGTTCATTAAGCACTCATTTACTAATCAAAACATGATGAGAGCCATAACTCAAGTCTATCATTAGCCATGCTTATAACCAACATATAGACAAAATAATATCAATGATAGAACATCCATCAAAGCCACATAATAACAAGCATAATATTTATGAAATACAAGAAGAAATGTGTTCTTATTAACACATGAAAATCCCACCAAGTCAGGGACTTCCACGTACCACCTGACCATAGATTGGGATGAACCAACTCCTTCTTTCAGCCAAACACCCATGTGCCATATTCCAAGCATGAATGTGGGAATCACAACAAAACCAACAAAGGCTTCTCAGGATTTACCATGTATCTCGCCATTACCGGTCAAGGCATTCCTAGGCCCAAAACCCTCATCTATACAACTGAGCTTTACTGTGTATCCCTCCATTACTAATCAAGGGATTCCTAGGCCCAAACAAATAAACATACACTACAGGCTTTACCGCAAACCTGCCATTACCGGTCAAGGGATCACTAGGCATAACAAGCATGGATGCCTCTGGATTTCTTCACCAATATCTTGAGTAATTTTCTGTCTCCACCCTGAGGCTTTACCGTGAATCCCGCCTGATTACTAGTCAAGGGATTCCTAGGCCGTTGGGAATCTTCGTGAGACCACATCACCCGGTTCCAAAACCATTCGACAATCCAGCTCAACCAAATGAAAGAACCCCATCACACCATGGCTATCCAAAAATGCAAAGGCAAGGCTAAAATCACTGTCACATCTGGAAAAACCCATGCCAATGAAAGTAAGAGAACCAAATACCCACATGCATATGCCATGCATGCCAAAACTAGTAAGGAAATCATACATGAAACTCGATACCTACAAGTAATCTCGTTGTAGCTGCTTGATCCAACTCTTCCTTTCATTATCTTTACTTCCCTTTTCCTACTTGTCCTTCCTTTGCCTCCCTTTCTCCAAAGCTAGAGTGCTCCAAGAATGCTCTGAGTGTTTAAGAGTATGAGAGAGTAGAGAGAATAGAGAGAGAGCTCCAAAACTGAATTGACAAAAGTTGAACCAACAAAAGCTGTGAATTGATCCTCAAAAGCATTTTTATTAATGAAGCCTCTATTTTCTTCAATTTCCTCCTCACATGCAACCTGTGACCTTTCACCTTCCTTTTCTCCTAATTTCCTTTATTTTCATAAATAAAGTGCCAATTAATGCCTCTTGCCTTTCCAAGTCCTCTGCCATTTCCTTTGTAAGTTTTCTTTAACTATAATAAACCAAATGAACACCCACTAGGATGTTTTTCCCAACATTCAACTTGGAATACATGCCCTATGACCTTGGTCTTATTTTTCCTTTATTAACTTTATTACATGAAATTTTAACCGAGGGTTGTTACAACATTTTTCTATTAACAATAGGATAAGATATTTACAAAACATGTCATGATGATCACGGCATAAAAATTATATATCCATGATGTAAATGAAACACAATTGACATAATTAATTAGACATTTAATAAGGTGTTGTAGTGGCTGCAATACCCTCCAAAATTTTGGCCTACACTCCAATTTTGGAGCCTATTGTAGATCCTATGATTGATTGTTCCTTGGTCACTTATTGGTCACTTGATTATTTCAAGCCCCCTTCTCGGATATCATGTTTCGTTCACGCTTTTATCTTTATATAGAAAGTGTCATCTTCGAGCATGGGAATTATCGCTTGTCATACAAAGGGGAGATTTGGTTTACTTCAAGTGGAAATATTTATGAAGGTGCATTCTCATCATATAGACATGTTTCGCAATCATTTCAAAAGTTTCACACACCATTACACAAGTGTAGCCATTATCCTTACAAATTCTATCGACGGGGCTACACTTGTCGTAAGTTACCACAAAGTTTGTTGCATTAAGCGAAGTATGTTTCATATGTTTTAGATGATATATGTTGTATCACTAAGTGTCCAAGTGTGTGGTCACATGAAATTTATCATTGTTCACATTGGTTCCACTGATCCCACACTTGGCCAAATTCTAGAGGATTCCTAGCAACCTAGCCTCATCGAACCTTCCTAAGCTGCACACTTTGCATCTAGAACCCTTAATACTTTTCCTTTCCTGCTAGAACTGCATAAAGCGCAAAAATACCAGCCTCCATTGACCTCCAAAATTGCGTAGATGCTTCCCCCATTGTCCTTCCCTCAGTCGGAATTCACTAACTCCCAAAAATGCATAGTTCTATCCCTCAAGCCTCTCAACTACCTAGTCCCCCTTGCCTTCTAAAACTGCACAGTATGTCCTCCTAGGGCCCCATCCTGTAGCAACCTCTGCCTGCTTGAACTACACAATTTTTTCGCTCAGTGGACACTACGCAAATTTTTTCCTCAGTGAGGACTGTGCAAAAATTTCCCTCAGTCTGGCCTGAGTTGCGTATTGCACATTCTTAGTGATCAAACTTGACCCTTGGCTTGTTGATGTGCAATTTCACATTCACTGGGCCTTCTCCCCTGACCGATCACTTAGTCTCGACCCAATTCATGAATTCAAGTGCTCTATCTTAGTCTAGGGGTTTTCAAACTGATGTTGTCTCATCATGAGTGAGTTGCACGTGCAAGTACTCTATTACACTATGGCAAGATGATGAAGAAGCAGATGAAGAAGGAGGGCATGATAGATGACACTTAAGGAGAAAAGATAATCATTAGATAAGAAGACCAAGGAACATTGGGGTATTATAGAAGGTTAAAGATCAGGACCGCATGAAGACTCCATCTCATTCACAACCCTTTGGAGGGTAGGTACGAAAAACAAAGCACATATTTCATGAAGTTGAAATGCATCTCTTAGTGTAGTATGAAGGACATATTATCATTATCATATCATTATGTCTTCAATGGCATGTATGGTTGCAAAACTAAAATTCATTCCATGTGTTCTCGCTAAGTGTTTCACTCCCTTTCACAAGATAGGCAAGATGTCATCCTTTTGCATGTTGGTTGTTGCACTTTGTGCATAAGCTCATTCTGGAGGTTTCAAGGGCTCCTCTTTGTGTATATGAGTTTTTTTAACAACCATATGAACATTTGTCACACATTCACAAAATTTTTAGCATTGTCACACAAGTGTTGTCACAATCATCATAAAGCCTATCTTAGGTGTCACACTTGTCGTAGTTGGTCATGAAGCGGTCACACACAAGAAAAAGTGTTGTTCATGTGTTATGGGTGGTCAATGTTGTTGAGTCGTCAAGTATTTTAAGTGTTAGGACATAGTCAAATCCTCATAACTTCACTTGTCAGTCTCACTGGTTCAGTACTTAGCCTTTTCCGAAGAAGCTTCCCGACCCCTCAACTTGGCCTCACCCAACCTGCTTGGACTGCGCATTGTGTAGTTCCATTCAGCAAGTTATGAACTTAACCCTTGGATCTACGCAATGCACAATTCCTATCCCCCAAGACTCTTGCATTACGCAATTCCTGAGCTCAAGACCAACCTTCCTTTCCAGAATTGTGCAATCTAATCAGTCAGCCTTCCCTTTCCAAAATTGCACAGAAGCTACCTTCAGTGGTCCTCACCTCATCTTGACCCACTGCCCCCTAAAAATATGCATAATTCAGTTAATTTTCCTCTCCAGAACTGTGCATAAATCTTCCACAGTGGCCCCTCCTTCAGCCGAATTCACTCATATCCAAAATTGCGCAAAAGACAACCTCTGAGCATTGTGCAGTTCCAGACCTCAAGCCTCAGCCCTGGCTACTGGTACTGCACAATGCACAATCACTGAGCCTCCCTTCCCAACTTGTAACTTAGTTATGGCTAAGTCCCTGGACCAAAATGCACCATCTTAGGCTAGGGGATTTTCGGGTTGATGTTGTCTTGTCATGAGTGAATTAAAGATACAGGAACCTAGCGGGATGAGGAAGAAGGATATGGAGGAGGAAGACATGCAAAGAAAATTATTGTAGTTAAGCATGCTCGCTGATCTATCGAGGAAAAAGGACACCAACTCGTGACCACAACCTAAGACTTGAGATCATTGAAGATTCCTGTCACCAAGCCATGAGGAGGTGGAAGACAAGAGTATTCTCAAGAAGACATCATTAACAAGAGAAACAGTGACTTGTCATTGCCACATCACCAAATAGTCCATGTCAGGAGTGTCGGTGACTTGGCATTACCACAACCCCTCTATATATAAATTTTAACAAACTAATATTATTATTATTATAGTTTTGAAAATCAATTGAGTCAGCTTACAA
>APFE030689685.1:250652-347891 GCA_000404065.3 Pinus taeda | reverse complement strand
AGAGATATGGCGGCTACATGCCTCTGAACTGTGTTACAATGAGGCTCAAAGGCCTATTTATTGTTGAGAAACAATGGACAACCCTTAGCATTCCAAAACCTAACCCTAGAAGATGAAACGCCAAACTGTGGGCCCCGTTTGGGTAAATTGGTACATCAACTTCCCGGGGTCATAACTTTGGCATACGATCTCCGTTTGACACGTACAATAGCTCGTTAGAAAGATCTATCCGAGAACTGTTACATTGGGAAGGGTAACATCGGTCCATGGACCCATGTTGCCCCCAGATTTCCCAAAAAACGTCGTTTAGGGCCTCAAAATGGCTCCGGAAGTTAAAGACCTGAAAAACTGCTAAAAATAGTAAACTGTGCTACAATTTAGGAAACTAAAGAGCTGAAAGAAACAATGGTGGGGGTCCAAGTGGATTTGGCAGGTGGCCACCAATATCCACCTGGATCAGTTTAAACTTTATACATGCTCAAATTTGTGAGAAAGGTGCCAACATCATATTATGGGATTTCACTCAAGAAGTATGGCTATAATTCCAAGGGCTGAGACTTGTATATCCTTCATAAGGAGGTTTAGTAATCAAGGTTATAGGACCATAAAATTTTACTGATTTTTTATATTTATTAAAAAATGTGCATTGACTTATTTTCTTAATGTTGCAAGAGTCTCTTTTTGACAAGAGGGATCCCTTTTCTTTTTTAGACAACACAGAGAAATTATGTTGTTCAATAGGATTTCTTCCCAAAATAATCAAGTCTAGGGTACACTGGGACCTCTTGTACTTCATTAATTATTTAAATAAATATCTATGTTTTAAATAAAGATCCTCTTAGACTATCTATCAAGTCTAGTCACTAATCATCCAACGAAAACCAAATCAAGTATTTAGCAACAAAACCTTTTAAAGAATTAAACAAAATATTAATATTTCTCTAAAAGGACTTTAAATGTTATCCTCTCATTCACTCAGATCTCAATTATATCATCATCCAAATTTAAATCATTCTAGTCATTTAGAACTCAAATATACATTACCTGAGCCCATAACACTTAAACAATAAAAATACATCAACCATATTGAAATCATTCATGTTTGTATTATCACAACATTTGAACTTTTCATAGTCGAGAAGCACACTAGTCAATCCAATGTTAAATATTTCAACAACATCTGAGCCTATGGAGAAAAATATAATATTGCCTTAAAACATGAATTCTGTGGAATAAAAGAATGGAAAATTAACTTAATTCCTAAATGCAATGATTAGAATTTCCCTCTTTCTTCATTTATTCATTCATTCATTCATTCAACCAAGTGTAAAATAAAATGTAAATTGTTTGACCTCAAATATATACCCTCATTGTGTGATCCATGTATGTAATGCATGCTTAACATTCATGATTCTGTCAATAATTCCTTCCACATAGGTGACTAGACTTAATATTCTGCAAATATTTTAAGAAATTATCAAGGATTTTAATTTGATCTATGTTATTATACAAGCTATACCAAAACTAATGCAACCTATGATGCACACAAGGAGTAGAGAGTGCTCCTTCATTTATTTATTTTCACATATCTCTTCTTACATCAATAAAAGTGGACTTTCTCCTGTATAAAGGAAGCAAACAACATTACAACTAAGGAATTATTTACCCTAGTTAACTTACCTAGAGTCACATCCCAACACACACACACATACACACACACAACCACCACCACCACTAGGAAAATATAAAAAACTCTTAGAAAATATGGAAAAATGATATCCTATTAAGGGACATTCTCACAAGGAAACTTTCATTTAGATCTTATGACCCCTGTAATCACCACATGCCCCTTCTGCTAACTTTGCACAACAAAAGAGTGATCTCCCTTTTTCAACTTCACGGTACCTCAAAGAACTCATCCTTACAATCTTGCATCCAATGAGCCCTTATACTATAGTTTCATGTTCCATTTGAGTTTAGAGAGTTTCCAATGTGAATTAGAGTGTCAACCCATGGATTTTCAACTAGATTCTCACTATCAATGTCTCTTTTTAAATATCAACTATCCTCTCTCCCTCCTTCATCTTCGTTGCCTTCACTCATTGACAATTTTCTTTTTCCCATGCAGATTTTGGTCTTCCACATTCCCTTGTGATTTTATTCAACCCATTCCTTACATTTACTATTAAAAGGATTCTCTCAACTACCCTCCCAGGCTCTCATAATTTGGGAGGTGACAACTTACACCAACCTCCTTAAAACCATTCATTGATTGCCTTGGATTTTTGAGAAGGGGAGAAATAAAGAATAATTCACAAGATTGGTTTAGAAAGTTGGCTAGAGATTTAATAGACATGTAGAACTTCCTTATTGGCCCCCTCACTATTCCCCACTCTTGGTATCATGGCCCCTATAGGTGTTCGAACCTCCATCAATCATTGACATTTTTCTATTAATAAGAGGACAAGATATTTACAAAACATGTCCTGATGATAATGGCATAACAATTAAATATCCATGCTAGAAATGAAACACAATTAGCATAATTAATTACACATTTAATGAAGGGACCAAAATGAGGATATTAAGAACCATATTCCTTTAAATAACATTAGCCTCAATGCTCTCTTCATATTATAAACACTCAATGTTGCTTCATCCTTTAATTGCTTAAGCAGTGTCATCCTTTGCATGGTTTGGATCACCTTCAAACTTCTAGTATTCAAGCATATACCTATAACAATCATATATTATAACCACTTCTACGCATAAATTTTCCATTAACATCCATAACTCAAGATAAAGTATACACTTAAACACAATACTTTTTTGTTTGATTATAGATCCACATCCATATGGCTACCACAAATAGAAATTAGTTCATTGTTCTCTCAAATATACCCAATGCACTCACAATCCAAGCTAGCATGTTATTTAGTCAAGCCTCCTATCTCTTGTAGTCACTCACCCTCCAACCTTAGATATCCCATTCTTTGTTACATGCTCACTTGGGCGACCCTTAATTTGCTAACGCTTCCTTACAACGAAAGAGTATTGATACTTATATAGTCTTATATCCAAGGTTTCTTCTGGCATACTCTAACATAGCATAGCACATGTCAATGATGATAATGGAATATCATAGGGTTCTTGTGTCACATGAATAACCTCGTTTCCATGTTTTCTAGATCGAAATCCATGATCTATCCTCGCTAGATAGATCCATTATCTCACTTGCATCATGTCCATACAATTACCATGAGCTAGCATCATAGTAATTTCAACCAAAATTATTTTAAACATGTTTCACACACATTCCATTTCTAAATTTGTTTCAGATAGGAAATCAAATTTCCCAAGTATGAGATTCCTCCTTGTAATATTTCACTATTGTAGTAGTGGTAGCACCCAATCTTCATTATGGAATTATACTCATTTCCATACCCAAGACCGTTCTACTCGTAACTTGAACTTTCAATCAACCAAAAATATGTGAATGTTTATATACATAGTTCTTGTGCAACGATTTCAAAATTTTCACATATTAACATTTCAATTATTTTGAAATGTTACTCATATCAAATGGAGTGAAACAATCATTCATCATATATGCAATATTAACATACTAAACATTACATAGTTCCATTAGGTATTTCTGCCAATCAACATATGTGTTAATACTCGTGACTTATTTTTCACTTTCCTCACTATTAACTCTCTTTCCTAGAGTATTGGAAGGACTTCCCTTCCATAAACATAAAAATAAAGTCAATGTCATTCAATAAAAACATGTGTCCCCTTAATGCATTCTCACATTGAGTTAGCCTTCATAAGTTAATCTCATGTGATTTACTGATTCAATCATGATTTACAAAAGTATATGAATGTAACACAAAGATTTTACCAATATTTGCACACCTACAACTTCCTACCACCGCGATACCTTACTTGGGTATTAATGACATACATGCTTCTAATCACGCTCTTATCAATAAATATAAAAAATACACTGAAAATCATTCTCGCCTAATTTCGTTTAGATTACCTTCTAGTTTAGTATAACCAATTTCATACATGTCAATAACTCCAATGTTAGATGATTCATATTAATGAACGATATGTTACATAAAACAATTTATGTGACCTTTGGTTACATATTCCAAGGGAAATTGACTCTTTCTCTCCACCTATGACTCTTGATTTTCTATTATTTAAAACATTTGCAATTAACACAAAATCCCATAGGATTATGTGTCCAATATTCCCCTGCTTAAGCCAAAGGGGTGTTTGTGAGTCCTAGCATCATCCTAAACTTTTTTAAGTTTTCGCTTCTGAGTGCTTTGGTGAAGATGTCCACAATTTGATAAGTTTTGTATCAAGGTATCAAATGAATGGTCTTGGAATCTATATGATATTGTATCAAATGATATTTTGTGTTGATGTGCTTGGTTCAATCATACAATTTTGTATTCTCAACCACCATGATTGTAGAAGTATTGTCAGCTAGAATAAGAGTATAATTCACTTGTTTATCTTGCAAATGTTCAAGTATTTTCATCATCCACATAATATCATTTGATGCTTCTGCAGTTGCCACATATTCTTCCTCTATTGTGGAATCCGTTGGAACTAACTATTAGTGTGACCTCTAGGAGACAAGTATTGATCCAAGACTCATGGAATAACCTAAATTCGACACTCCATTTTCTTTGTCTTGGTAAAAGTTTGAATTAGAGTATCCAATCAAGTTGAATCCATCAACATGTGAATATTTGAGTCCAAATTCTTAAGTTCCTTTAATTATTTTAGAAGTCTTTTGGAACATACCAATATCACTCATAAGGTTTTTGCATAAACTTGGAAAGAATCCCAAAAATAAATGAAACATATAGTCTAGCGGTAGTAAGGTAGATAAAAATTCCCATAAATTATCTATACTTGGTTGCATCCTCAAATCCATTCTCTTGTTTTGATATGAGCTTCAAATTATTTTCCATTGGAGTAGAAAGAGGGTTGGGAGATGAATATGTACATTCGATGTTGAGTCACTTCAATACCAAAGTAGTAGTGAAGATGCCCCAAATATGTCATCTCAAATCCCCTATTCAATTATTTCTTTATGGATGTAATACAACTTTCATTGTTCTTGTCATCAACAGATCATCTACATACACTACAAGATATACAACAAATTTTCCATATTTCTTGACAAGCAGAGTTGCATCATCAAGATCAAAGTGTTTGGAATTCAATTTTATAAGATTTTTAGTGAAGTTTTCATAACAAGATCACAATGTTTTCTTAGGCCATATAAGGATTTTACGTGTTTACATATTTTCTATTATTGTCCCTTCACCCTAAAAAAAAAAAAACTTCTAAGTAAGACATGAAGACGTTATCTTTCAAATATTCATTCAATAAAGAAATATTCACATCTATTTGATGGAATTTCCATCCATTTTGAGTTACTAGGGAAAACAGAGTTTGGATGGTGGCCCATTTTGTTATGGGGGAAAAGGTCTCCTCATATTCAACACCTTCTTTTCATGCAAATATTTTTCCACGAGCCTTTCTTTGTGCTTTTCAAGTGAGCAATTTGATTTTTACTTATTCTTGTAGACCCACTTACAACCAATTAGTTTTGTTCTAAATGGAGGATCCATCAACTTCCATGTTCCATTCTTTTGAGATCATCATACTTCTTTTGCATTGCTTCTTTCCACTCATCATGAGAAGCAACTTATTTAAAGGAAGTTGGTTCAAAGTTAGTAGATAAATTTAATTCACAATAACATGAACATCCATATCATCAAATAAATCAGAAGTATCTACATCACCTCCATCTTGTCTAGTGGAATATTTGGCTCCTATCTTTTCGACCTCATCAAGATGAACACTTTCAAGCATTTTGATGACATATTTTGGGGTAACTTTTTGAGATGCTCCAGGTTGCTCCACTAATTGACATGGGGATACATAAAGATTAAACCTTTCAATCCTCTTAATCAAATCATTCAAAGAATCTTCCTAATATAATGATATGGTTGGGTGATCAGTAAATTGTCGTGGATATTCCATTGGATAGTTTGTCACAAGAGATCTAATAATATTATATTAAAAATCTGAAAATTATATGTTATTACAGTTTATTAAACTTTAAGATCTATGGATTTAACTGTAATTAGTGCATGCATGCGAATGCAAATTATGCATAAATGTAGAGAATAACAAATAAGAACATGCACACACACAAGACACAAGATATGCTCTCTAGGAAACCATTTCGGGAGAAGACCCAATTGGAAGGTGAGGTCGCTTCACTCTCTTTCTCTATCAGGAAATTTGGATGCAGGTACAAAGAAGTAATGCATGTGGCCCATGGGCTGCTATAGTGCACAAATCCTCTTTATGTGCTCTAGCTCCTATCTCTCCAGGCTATCATTGCTCAGTTGTGGAAAAAAATTCTCTCAAAAAGAATGGAATGCCTCTTCCTCCTAGCAGCTCGGTTATAACACAACTTGATATCCTAATAGTGGTTAAGTTTGACTACATCAACTCTTAACTAGAGTTACAAAATAGACTGTTTTAGATTCTTTCACATCACAACCACGTGGCTATCCCCTTTTCCATGAATAATGGGGGATGATGTGACATCCTTCCTAACTATAGGTGTGAAAACATGAAAGTCAACTTCTGAGTGGAATAACTTTTGCATATGGACTCTGATTGATGCGCTTCTTATGCCATTGGAAAGGTATTTATGTGTAGAATGGAATGAAGAGATGTGTCACAAGAGGGGAAAAATAGTACCCCAAAAAAACATCATTTGATGCCTCAAAACTCTCCCAGAAGGTTTCAAACCCCATTTCGCCAAACTGGGTCCCGCTGGTAAAAACGATCTTGTGAGCTGATTCCTCCATTTTCTCCACTCCAAATTCTTTGAGATGGATGAAAAAAATATAATGATCTAATTTGGATCACACCACCCCATTTTGGGATGATTTTGTTACCTAGAAGCTTTTACTGAATGAGGTGAGGAATTTTTTCGTCCACCTCCTCTTTGGCGTACCATTTAGCTTTGACTAGAAGTTGTCCCTTAAACCCAATTTTCCAAAGGTCATGTTGTCCCCGTCTTATAGTTTTGGACCTCTTCTGCAAAACTATATCTTATGTCATCTCTGCCTGAGAATTTGGTGCCAAATCCTCCATAAAAGGTAGGACTTGTTCCTCTTCCTGATCTAGCATGGAAGGTTCATAGAGTTTCAAATTCTCTACATTCATAACTAAGTAAATGCGCATATATGGTGGTAAACTGAGTCAATAGGAATTATCACCCAAATTTTCTAGTATCTCAAAGGGACCATACCTTACAGCCTTGACTTTCTTACCAGGCCCCTGCAGCCTCTACTTGTTCAACTGTAGCCATAATCTATCTCCCACCTTGAATGTTTTCTCTGTTCTGTTGATCATGCCTGACCTTATACTTCTCCTTCAACTTCTGCAGTGTTTCCTGTACCCGAAGATGGATATGTCTAATCTTCTCTATAATTTTTTCAACCCTTAAAGCATCTCATGTAAGATCTTCCATCACTCTTCCTTGCTTCCCATATGCAATATCCAAAGGTAAAGGTGGAAAATATCCAAAACAAATCTCAAATGGGGGCTTTCCTATAGAAGTGTGGATTGGTCTATTATAAGAATGTTGTATATATACCATATTTTCATCCTAGGTCTTCAGATGCTTCTAGTTGTATCCCATTAGAAGCTGCACCAAAGTCTTGTTGACTACTTTTGTCTGTCCATCTGTCTATGGATGGAATGTTGTAGATCTCTTCAGCTTTGTGTCCATCTTCTCCCACAATGTAGTCTAGAATGCATTGAGAAATCTTCTCTCCCTGTCTGAAATGATCCTCCTTGGTATCCCAAAGTGCATCCAGACCTATCCAAAGAACAATTTTGATGCTTCATGTCTGTTGATGGCCTTTTTAAAGGGCATTAGAACACACATATTTCTAGACATGTCAAATACCACGAACAGGTAGTCATGTCCCTTCCTGGCTATCGGTAAACCTCCCACAAAGTCCATGGAAATTCTTTCCCACGGATGAGTAGGTATATGTAAGGGATGATATTGACCCTGTTTCTTGTTTTTAGGCTTTCTAGTATAACAAAACATGCATCCTCTTATGAACCTAGCTACCTTCTCTTGTATCTTGGGCCAATATACATACCTATGCAATTTAGCTACAATCTTCCCTACATGAAAGTTCCCTCCAACCTTGGAGCTGTGAGCCTCTCTAATCAGCTGTAAATGCTCACCTTTGAGAAAACATATTTATCCAACATGTAGAGTAACCCATCCTGGAGATGGTAGTCAATGTTGTCGCCATCATGCACATGACTTTGACTCTGCTACTGCTGATACACCTCCTTGAAGTCCTCATCTTCTGAATATGCCTCTTTGTATGAATCATGGGTGAAGGGATCCATGTGCATAAGAGCCCGCAAAGCTGTAATATTTGATGTGGGTGGCCTTAAAAGAATATTGGCCAACTTGTTTGTGCTTCCCTTCTTATACTTGATCTCAAAATGAAACTGTTGTAAAAACCCCATCCACTTGTAATGCCTGGTCTGCTGTAACTTACTCTGGTCCTGCAAGTACTGTGACGACTGGTGATATATGTGGATTACTATCTCCTTTCCCATTGGATAGTGCTTCCACTTCTTCACATATTGCACCATGACATAGAGCTTCTTGTCCTAGGTAGGGCAGTTCAGGGATGCCCTATAAAATACGTTAGAATGGTAGCAAACAGGCCTTCCTCCTTGCATCAAGACAACTCCCATAGCATACCCACTTGCATTTGTCTCTACTTCAAAGGGCCGTTGCAAGTTTGGTAATTCTAGGACTGGTGCTTGGATGATCTTCTTCTTCAGATCTTCGAAAACCTGTGTCTAACCTTTTCCCCACTAGAAATTCTTGCCACTTGCTATCATGGCATGGAGTGTTGTTACTACCGTTGAAAATGAGGCTATGAACTTCCTTACGTATTGTGTTTCCCTAATGAAACTCCTGACCTTAGAAACATTAGTAGGCACTGACCATTTCATGATGGCCTCCATCTTGGAAAGATCTATCTTCAACTCTTCTCCACCAATCACATACCCCAAATACACCAAGGATTGTTGTGCAAACTCGCACTTCTTGAGATTTGCTAGTAGTTGGTTCTTCTTCAATGTTTCCAACACCTACATCAAATTTGAAATATTCTCTTCCCAGGTAGCACTATATACTAGTATATCATCGAGATAGACAATAACAAATGAATCTAAAAAAGGGAACAATATATCATTCATTAATCTCATAAACGTAGCCGGTGCATTACATAAGCCAAATGGCATAACTAACAAATCATACAAATCTTGCCTAGTTTTGAAGGTGGTATTCCATGTATCTTCTTCTTTGACTCGAACCTGGTGATATCCAGAGTTCAAGTCCAGCTTGGTGAAATACTTTTCTTGCTGTAATTAATCTAGCAGATTGTCTATCCTAGGCAGGGGTATTAGTTCTTGAAAATGATTTTATTTAACGCTTTATAATATATACACATGTCCCAAGTCCCATCCTTCTTTGGCACAATGATGATGGGTGACCTACATGGTGACATACTCGGTCAAATGACACCCGATTCCAACAGTTTCTACAATTGTTTCTTCACCTCACTTTATTCTACAATAGAATGCCTGTACAACCCAATATTTGGAAATGAGGAGTCTGGCAGTAGATGGATCTCGTGCTTCACTTCTCTCTTAGGTGGTAACCTTTTAGGCTCTTAGAACACATCCTTGTATGTCTATAACAACTCCTCCAATTGTTGTTTCTATTTCTGAGTACACCCCTCCATTGATGCTTTGCCTCTTATTAACTCCTCTTCCGAATATCTTTCTCTTAAAACCAATAAAACATACTTCTTGCTGGAACTGATCAATTTCTTGGCTTGGTTGGCACTTACCAGTGAAATTTTTTTACTTTCCTTTGTGCGCATTGATGATGAGCGATTTTCCATCCTTGATGAGACGAGATTGGTTGGATCTCCTCATGAATATTGCATCACGCATGTACATGTATGGACTCTCAAACATGACTCCACATACATCAAGGGGAACCACATCTAGATCTACTTCATCAATAAAGTAAGCACTGATAGAAAATATAATTTTGCACTATTTAGTTACCTTCAAATTTGCATCCTTATTTACCCATCCCAGTGGATATGGGTTTGGATGGCCACAAAATTCCAACCCAAACTTCTTGACCATCTCTACTATAATGAGATTCTCCTACGATCCTAAGTCAAGTAGAGCATTAATATTTGTCTTCTTGACCTGTATCTTTATATGGAAGAGTTTGGTAATCTCTTTCTCTTCTTGTTGCTGAAGGTGACTCAGATTCACCTCCTTCTGCACTGAGGCACAGATAGTCTTCTCATCCACGTCCGAGCGGCTTTCAACTTGGTTGCTCGAATCAATATCCATGAGATTCTTCTTCTTATTATCTTTCTTCTTGTTCTTCAAGTTTAGCTCTGGATGCAACTTCCAACACTTCTCCTCTATATGGCCATCAATGTTGCAGTTGTTGCATTGGTTGCTAGGATATTTGCACTGGTGTGCTATGGATATCATCTTTTTATCTTTTCCCCCTTTTTACTTCTTCTTCACCTCCTTATAAGCTTCTTGTTGCTCCTTCTGCTTCGATCCACTTGATTGCGCTCTTTTCAGGTCTATGTTCTCTAGGTATTGTACTGTACACAAGCCACATCCACCGATTTGGTCTTGAAAAACATCACTTTCTCATGAAGATGGTAGTGCAGACCCCCCTAATATTTGAGGAGTACATCTGGTTTCTTTGGAGAGATACCCAACATTATCGAAATATTTTTGAATTTTGTGGTGTACTCTTGCATGCTTTGGCCTAGATTTTGATTGAAGTAATGCCACTAGATCCACCGGTCCTCCATGTACCCAATGGGATAAAATTGTGACTTAATGAGGGTTTTGAAATCCTCCCACTTAGTCACTAGAGGTTATCCCTCCAACGTTAGGGCTTCTCTTTGGCTCTCCCACCAATTCAGTGCATAACCCTCTGATTTCAATCATGCGAATGAGATCTTTTTCCCTTCCTCGATTTGATGGACATTGAAATAAAGTTCTAGTTACTGCAACTAGTGGTTTAGCTTCAGAGCATCGATCTCAGCGTGGTACACCTTGATATCAACTTTTTCTTCCATTTTGAGCAAGGATTGATTCATGGCACTCAAATTGGGTTGATCTTTTATGGGTTCTTTCTTCGGTTGGTTCTTTGTGTCTTCCTGATCACCCAATCCATCTTCTAATTTGTTCTTCGCACTCAAACCCCCATATTCTCCAAATATCCACATCTTATTGCTTAATGTTTCCATGAGTATATTTACATTGTGATTTATATCTGTGACTTGTTGTTCGAGCAGCGAAAACCTCACCTCTGTAGGATCACAAGGTTCATTTACAGATTAGTCGCCCATGATTAGGGTTTTATGATTTTTGGACCCATTGATCTAGATCCTTGCAATCTCCACAAAATAGACAAATAAAATTGGATATGATACCAAATGGTCCATAAACTATCGTGGATATTCCATTGGACAATCTGTCACAACAGATCTAATAATATTATATTAAAACTCTGAAAATTTTACACTATTACTATTTATTAAACTTTAAGATATATGGATTTAACTGTAATTAGTGCATGCATGCGAATGGAAATAATGCAAAAAGTTAGAGAACGATAAATAAAAACACACACAAGACACAAGATATGCTCTCTGGGAAGCCCTTTAGGGAGAAAACCCAACTGGAATGTGAGGTCGCTTCGCTCTCTTTCTCTGTCTGGAAATATGGCTACAGGTACAAAGAAGTAATGTTTGTGGCCCATGGGATGCTACAGTGCACAAATTATCTTTGTTTTCTCTATCTCCTATCTCTCATGAATATATCTTCTTAGATATGGAGCAAAATTCTCTCAAAAAGAATGGAATGCCTCTTCCTCCTAGTTTCCCGATTATAACACAACTAGATAGCCTACTAGTGGTTAAGTTTAACTACATCAACTCTTGACTATAGTTACAAAATAGACTCTTCTAGAGTATTTTACATTACAAACATGTGGCTAGCCACTTCTCCATGAATAATGGGGGCTGACGTAGCATCATCCAAAACTATAAGTGTGAAAATAGGAAGGTCAACTTCTGAGTGGCATAACTTTTGCATACAGACTTCGATTGATGTGCTTCTTGCGCCATTGGAAATGTCTATGTGTGTAGAATAGCATGAATTTTTTTCTACACTAAAGAGACAAATTTTTACCCCCAAAAAACATTTTTTGTTGCCTCAAAATGCTCTCAGAAGGTTTCAAACCCTATTTCGCCAAATTGGGTCCCCCCAGTAAAAATGGTCCTGGGAGATGCTTCCTCCATTTTTTCCACTCCAAATGCATCGAGATGGATGAAAAAAAAATATAATGATCCAGTTCGGATCATTGGGAATTCATGAGGGGAATATGGTGCTTCAAGATGATATCCTAGAGATTGATCCAAGATAGGGATCCCTCATTCAAGATGTAAATTCTCATTATCAAATTCATTATGTGTCTTTACATTAGTGAATCTATCAATATGATCAAGTTTTCAGTCAATAATATTGTTAATCTTAGAAGGTTAAGGAAAATTCACACCTTTGGAAAGAACAAACTTCTTGTTTACCTCATCGTAAAGTCGATATTCCTAAGTGGTATTTGAATGCCCCAAGAATACACAATTTTGACTCCTCACATTGAGATTATTTCTTTGCTCTTTAGGAGTCAAGGAATAGTAGGTGGAACTAAAGACCCTAAGGTTCCTTACAGAAGGAACATTTCCATACCACATTTTTTAAGGAGTCATATTCTTAAGAGCATGAAATGGACACCTAGTTTTCACATATACCATACAAAGAATTACATCAACCCAAAACATCAACTTTATATTTTTGAAAAACACTATGGAGTTAACCATATTTAAGATCATAGTCTTGTTCATTCTTTCAACAACACCATTTTGTTGACGATTGTGTGGAATGGTGGTTTGATTTTGAATCCTATGTTGGAAAAGATAATTTTCGAATTCATTACATGTATATTCTCTTCCATTATTTGTATGAAGAGATCCAATGAGTGATTGTGCTTCATTTTGAATCCATACATGAAAATTTCTAAAAGTTTCAAAAGCTTGAGATTTATTTTTCAACAAGTACACCTAGCATATTTTGGTATAGTCATCAATAAAAGCCATCATACAACGATTTCCATTAGTAGATTGGATAATCATAGGGCCACACAAATTAGGATGTATCATTCCAAGTTTTCAACATGTCCTAGAAGTAGAATCATGAAAGGGTTGTTTGTTGTGATTTTCAAAGATACAAGCATAACATTATTTCATCATAGGTATAATACGAAAATTAGAAACATCATTAGTTTTCAATAAACTAAGTCTATTATAATTAATATTTCCAAATCTAGCATGCGATGGAAGACCAAGGGAAACTTTAAGAATGTGATATTTTTCATAAAGTTTATAAATGGAAGTGAATATTATATTCAATGTTCATTTTAAGGTAGGTGAATATTTGATTTTCTCATGGAAAATTATATCAACTATATGAACAATTCCTTATTGAAAAAATTCATTTGGTGAAATTTTCACCAAATGTGCTCCAACTTGGTTTCCCCTTCCATGGTCTTCAATTCAATGAACTCGGCTTCCTCTAGCACCATTCTCATTTTTTCTAATTTGTGTCTCTTATTCCTCCTCTCCCGTGAGCTTGCCCCCAAACTATGATACTTGCATATTTCCTCCTTCTATTCTCCCTTTACCCTTTCTTAGAACCCTAATTTGGTTTGGAGTTCCTAATAATGTTTCTCCCTCTTCCCTTAGAAAGAAAGTGGTCAATTTCTATAGTTTTGTTTTAGATAGACATATGTGTATCTTTTAGGAAAATGATTAAAATTTTCTATTTCCAAAATAAAAATCCCTATTGAATATATTATGTGGAGTATTGAGTTTGTTATTAAATATTTACTAGAAATAACTAAATAAATCATTAGGGAGGATTTCATTGTTATCCTTAGAAGAGCTAAGCCTCCTAAGAGAAACAATAGTAAGTTGTGTTCCATTCCTTGAAGGCTCTTAATAATAACCCTGACATTGTTGTTCTTAAAGCTAATAAGGGTGGAACTATTGTTGACGAAATGGTTGATTATGTGAAAAAAATGTTGGAACTCCTCAACAATAGTGGGAGACATAAAAATTTGAGTAAGAGTCCCCATAAGAAAATATCAAGGGGGATCACAGATTCTATCTAATCTGATAGTGCCCAAAACCATATAAGGAAAAAAATAGTTGAGATAAATCCCCTCACCCCTAGAATATATGGTCTCCCAAAAATCCATAAAGAAGGGACCCCCTTGACACCCATTGTTAATACTATAGGTGGGCCCACTTATCTTCTCGCTGAGCACTTAGTCCAAAAACTTAAACCCCTTGTGGACCTCACCATCTCCTTTTTTAAGGACTCCCGTTCATTTTCCAATGAGATTAAATATATCAAACTCTATCCCTCTGATATTTTTGGTGAGATTTGACGTTGTTTCTCCATTCATGAAAATCCCCATTAATGAAGCCATTAATGTTAATAACTACATAAATAACTTTGATATCACTAAGTTAGCCACAATTTTCCCAAATTCCACTTTATTAAGCTTTCAGTTTGAATTGTATGAGAAAACGTGTGGGGTTTCTATGGGATCTCCTCTCTCCCTAGTGGTGGAAAACCTTCTCATGCAGGACTTTGATACCAAGGTGTTGGCTTCTTCACCCTTTCGATCCAAGCTCTAGAAGAGGTTCATAGATAATAGATTTATTATTTTCCCTCATGGTCATGATAAGTTATAATTATTCAAGATTCATCTTAATGATCAATGTTATCACATACACATTTTTTATAATTTTTTGCAAAATTTTTATAATTTGAGTGAAAATTGGGTGTAACAGGTCAATGTGCTCTCAAGGTTAAGAAGGCTAATCATCAAAAGGTCCTAAAAGTTGGCTCATGTAAGTTGGGCCTTTCAGCCTAATCTCCAAGCCATTTTTACAAACCACATATGTGCATTACCAAAAACCACAAGTGAACATAAAAAAATGTCAAATCCCAATGCCCAAGTCAAGCACCAAGCCTATGACTAAAGAGGAGAGTATAAAGGGAACAATGATTTGAAATAATTTGTGGCTAATTAGCATTATAAAGAAATTAATTCTATATCTTTGCATACATGTGGGACAAGCCATGACAGTATTGATGGTGCTGGACCTACAACATTTAGGGGATATCCCTGATATGAAGTCCCAATCAGACCTCACACCATTTGGTGTAGGAGTCCCATCTGGTATAAATGCATAGTTTCCAAATCCTTAAAGATTTGCCTTGTCTCTAGCTGTTAGCACAAGAGAGTGATGCAATGGTATCTTCAAAAAGAAAGGTGAGTGTGTATCACAACTATGTCTAGGTTCTCTTACTGCAAAAGGGGGGGAGAAAAGTGAGCCTCTAAATGAGAGGTAATAGTACCACCTAGGAAGAGACACACATGAACTAGAAGGACCTGTCTATAATAGTGAAATAGTCCTATTGATGGTGCTAGACCCACCAACATGTCAGGAGATCTCCCCTGTAAGAAGTCCCAACTATTAGACTGTTTGGTGTAGGAATCCTAACAGTGGGTTGTACAGTATTGCCTTGACCGCAGTTTCACACAGAGGAAAGTAAGATGTCTCTGTTGGTAGCAATGGTGTGACATATGCAACAAGTCAAGGAAGGTGCATGAGTGGTTATAACACACGGAGGGTGAGGTGAGTGTGCGCATTGGAAACCTGTGAAACCTAGGCTAAGATGCATCACAAACTAGAAGGAAAGTGAGCTAGCAAAGCAAAGTGATGGTTAAACCAACAACACATTTAAGTAAGATTCATACATACATATACAGAAAATAGCTACACATGCATGCGTAAGCAAGCATATACATATATCATTTAGAGTAAACAAGATAGTTGAAATACAATACGACATATGCATGAAACGTGCTGGCTCTGTTATATTAAGAAGTGTAAGTTCCAGTAATACAATACAACCATGGCCTACCACTAGTCCCGACAACGGAACATTACAGTCACTATAGCCTACTCCTCCAAAGAGATATACTAGCTCGGCATAGTGGAGAAGCTAAGACTCGTTACAATATTGTCCAAGCTCTCTCTAAGATACTCCGATCGGAAGCTTGGATGACCAAAAGCCTCTCCAATGAGTTATGAGGTACTATAAATAGCAAAGGGTGGGGTGACCCTTGACATTCCCCTTTGTGACTGTTCACCTACCCTCATGACTCTTCAACTACTATATGACTGTTACATTCAACTGTCAACACTTGAACTTCCACTTGACAAGATGTTACATACAATCTGCACATGTACCCATGTGAGACAAAATGGCTTGAGCAAGCCATGAAATACATCACTAACACTCAGATCGTTGTAAAAATACCAACTCTTCAACATCCTCGTGATGGTCGACGGTGACAAACTGATGCTAAGATTTGTCGTCCGTGATGGTGTCTGTGTGCTCAATGGTGACATCTTGCTGAAAGTGAACTCTTGCCTCCATTGCATCCAGGTACACTGATATGGCTCCTCTGTCCAACTCATCTGACAGCATGCGCATCATCATCTTGAGTGTGGCTGGACCAACAACATACTGATGCATAGTGTATGTGTTGATCTCCAAGTGTGTGTTGGTGACCATGCACATTAACTTGTCTAAGTACATGTTCAGCTCTAGCCAGACTTGCTTCTTGTCTTTGCTTTGGTGAGTGTGCCAAATGGGTGGGATCACATACGTGTGCACAATGACATGCATGCTGCTGAATTCCCTTGCATGGGATCAAAAACACTACTCACCTTGTCAATTTTGTGCCAGCTGTTGGGATGGATCTATAACTTGTATGGGTGCAGTTTCATCCGTTTGTGAATGTTGTGCCCCCTGCTCTACCTATTTCTTTTGCAACTCATTCTCTCGTCTATGCAACTCTTGGTCTTCCTTGAGTTGTTGCTTCAGCACATGCAACTCCTTCTATGTTTCTCTCTCTTCCTTTGCGCGATCTTTGTGTCGCGTCGTCACCTCATAGCCTCAATCTCCAAAGTTGCTTTCGTCATGAGTAGATCTGCTTTGAACTTACAACTTTTCTCTACCTCTATGTTGTCAACAACCTTCCTCTTGCATTTGTCGCGTGTAGGTGTGCTGCTTTCTGCTGCTGGTGATGGTGCAACTCGCTGTGATGCCGTTTCCATTCATCTTGATATCCTTGTCCATGAACAAATTAATGTATTCATAGGTAGGCAAGCTCATAGACACTTGCTTGGCTCCAAACCCCGTTGTGATCTCAACAGTGTCCTTTGACTCTGCTCTCCTAAAGGCCATTATACTTGTGCTGCTAAGAGACAGACGAACACCCATGATTCTTGGACACATAACAACACTCAGGAAAGAAATCTGTTAGTAGAAAATTGAAACAAAATTGAGGACTGACTTGCAATATACCTATGTGATTGATTGTGAAGGTTGCACAATTTCAGCCAGGAGGTCGGGAGACTGACTGCCAAAATTGCGCGAGGCACAGTCCGAGATGTCAGGAGGCTACGAATGCTTGAACTGCGCAATGCATAGTCCAACTTAGCTTGCTGAGGACTGAAACTGCATAATGCGTAATTTCAGTCAACAGTGACATGCAACCAACAAATTGCATTACGCAGTTTCTGGGGTTAGCAGGACATTGCCTCCAAGAATTGCGCAATGAAAGCCTGGAGGTTAGTGCTGGGCCAGACTTGTGCAATTTCTGGAGGGAAGGCAGAGCCTTCGCTTTTGAAAATGTGCAGTGCTATTTGGTCAAGGTAGCCTAGACCAGCCGATGGGCGACTGAAAACATGAAAAGTCTAAATGCATGGTGAAACTGAGTGTAAACAAGAGTCAATGATCTTACATGCAAGTAGTGAGTGCAGAATTCAAAAAATGAGAAAACATGCATGTGTGTGAAGCAATTCGCCGCAACGATGACCGTCGACGTAAACTGTTTCATGCATTTGATAGCAGTGAGATGCGAACAAAAACTGAACGATGCTTCTACAAGCTAACATACATCAAAATGACAGCAAGCGCTCACTAAAATCAAACAGACAACATTCACACAAAGCAAAACAAAGCAAGCGACAGAAATGAAGTGCAAGACATGGAAAGCAAGCTTAACCTGAAACAACTGAGCTGAATGTTCTGACAACTCCTAAATGTAATGTGGGATGTTAGAGTTGCAAGTTCGATGTGAGGAATGAGCTCTGCAGTGCCTGGTTGATGAGTTTTGATAAGATCAAGGTTATGACGTGCATGCAGCCTTGGGAAAAGTAGTCCATGCATGCAAATCAGTTTTAGTCGGTCCTGGAGGGAATCGTCAACCTAAAGGCACATGCATTGGTCTACGAGCATGGGAAAAAAATCTGCGTTGTTCTTGGGTTGAGCAGAACTGACTATCCCAGAGGGATTGCACAATTTCTGGGAGGAATAGGTGACTGTTTCCTAGGATTGTGCAATTTTTGGGCTGAGAAGTTGTCTTGCGTTAGATTGCCCAATTTTCTCAAGGAAGCCTGTATGATTGAATTGTGCAATTTATGAGCCTAGAAGGGCACCTTAGCTGATTTGCACAATTTATGATAGATGTTGGGCTAGCTGTCCTAGAGGGATTACACAATTTCTAGGAGACACAGGCGAGTGCTGCCCAGAATTACGTAATTTCTAGGTTGTGCAGTTTCCTTGGGATGAATTGAGCAATTTTTGAGAGGAAGACTGTCTGGAAGAATTGCGCAATTCTGGAGCCCAACTGAGTGTCCAATTGGGTTTGCAAAATTTTTGGAGGGAAGGATGGTTCCCCTCTGGGAATTGCACAATTCCCAGAGGGAGATGCTCAACCAACAACTAACACTAAGTCTACAAAGAAGTCTGTGAAGGAGGTGGAACAAACTTGCATGCACAGGTTGGAAAGACTCTATGAAACAACTGAAGCCTACGTGCTTGACAGTGCAAGACATGTTGTTGAGGATGGTCGGTAGGGAGGCTCCAAAAAGAAGCTAAGGAAATTTTTTGGTGGGTGCTTGTAGCCTCTACAACACTTGGCGACACATGGGTAGAAATCCAACTCTCTGAATGGACCTTGTTCATCAAAAGAAAGTCTAACACCTCTAGAAGTATTGTTAAGTTCTTTGTTCATCTTGGTTTTCACACTTGCTTGATTGTAAGATGTAACATCTGCCAAGCCCTTGTTCGATCGACACACATTCCAATCCAAGTCAACAAAGTTGTTTCGATTGGGGATGAGGGGTATATTGGTGCACAAGTCGTATGATTGTCAGAGTTTTAGTTTCATCTCTGGTGTTGCTCCACTTCCAGCAGGCCTGGACAATACCCCAATAGAGTCACGCAGGAACACAAGCATCGCTTCACTACGAGTGAGCCTAGTCAGTTCCTCAACAGAGTTACTTGCATCACCTCTCTGAAAGGAAGCCTTTCTCTTCTTTTGCCTTGTTCATTTTCCTTTTTTATTTTCATTTTTTCAATTTTTTCATTTTCATGACTGTGCATAGCACTTATTCATTTCAGAGGCAGAAGAGGGATCCCAACTTATTGAGAGCATACGAGGTTGTTACTTCAGAGAAGTAGTTTATATATACACCTGACATGCTTGTTAAGGTTTCCCCCTCACCTTACTCTACTTGATTGAGTTGACAAGGATTAACCCAAAAACACTTGACTAGAGTAGGTGATACTAGTTCACATGCAAGCGTTGTGTTTTCACCAAGGTTCTCTTCGAACAATATGTATTTTCCATTGATGTACCATGGAATGAAAGTAACAAGTTCTTCATGAGAGAGTGGACAATAGATAACCAAATGTTAATAGCTGACAAGTCCTCTTGTACTTTACCCATGCTTGTTTCAAGAGTCGCACACGGTCCATGTGAAACTAACTTACAAATGAAAACAAGCAAACAAAACAAAATGCAAAGCAAGAAGCAGAAGCAATTGTGTATGCAAAGTGAGTAAGCAAACGAGAAAGAAAGAAATAAAACACACAAAGAAGGAAGCAAACATGCATGCAAGGAAACAACTCAAAGCAAATACTACTCCTACTCCTAAGCTAACAGTGCATGGGTCGTCTCACGTGAAGTGATACTTCCAATGCAGTGACCAACACATTGGTTGACCCATGTTGGTGAAGGCATGGTTCGCGAACAAGACAACTGTGAAAACCTGCAAACAAGAAAGATATAAAAGTAAAGACAAACACACTCTGAGTTTAAAGACATCCACATAATATAAGTGAGTGAAAACACATGATATGCAATCTATGGACTTGCCATGGTGTTGTGCTACACTACGTGTAGATGTTAAGTGTATGCATTCTCTTGACTGTGATATGCAAGAAAATGTGAGAAAGCAAGATCACTTACGTTGTGCAAGTGTGCTTTCTATGTAAGATTCCTCCAATGCATGAGTGATGGGATCATGTAGTTCTAGTGGTGGAAGTGAAATCTGAGCGTTAGATTGATCTTCAATGAAAAGTAAAGAGTGATGAGGAGCCTTGAGTGTTTAAACAAATTCTTGATCGAAAGTAAAACTAACCTTAGGACAGCGAGGAACTGACATAACCATCAACTCAGGCTGAAGTGCCTCGACAGTCTTCGGGGTTTCAACTTCGTCGACAGATAGATCATCGTAGACCACTGTCTTGGATAGATTAACAACGAGTGAATCAACATCGTGATCAAATGAAGTAGAGATATCACGACAACCAAGATCAGAAAATCTAGGATGTTTGTCGGCATCCTCATGATTTAGGAATTGTGCAGAGGGGTAGATGAGAAGCAACGATGTTCACCCTCTGTGTTTTCAGAAATGACACATGAAAGATTGGACGGATTTTCAAAGGAAGATGTCTCCTCTCTGCAATGTAATGACAGATTGACATCCAACATGTCCTGTGAATGATTGGAAGTAGAAACATTTGGAAATGGGATTTCATAGGGGAAATCAACAATGGCAGAATCACAAGGGATGTCAGGATAAAGCAGACAAGGCATTGCTAGAAGGGATTCATTCTTCACCGCAGGGTCTTCTTTAGATTCCAGCACACACTCATCATGAATGATGGCATAGGTTGGCTGCATAACACCAACTCCATCAACAACTCGTTCATAGTAGGTGAGGGGTCCAGAATGGAAGAACACAAGACAGTACAATCTAGAGGATCAACAGAATGTGGGGACAAAGGTTGAGGGAATGAATTTGTTAGCCTCCTGCTACAGCAGGTTACTCATATTTCATGATTGACATTTTTACATGCCAAATATGTCATTCTTTGCATGCTGCAATGTTCCATATTTGCTACAGAGGCCAATGAAGGTTGTCAGGAGGAAGTGCCAGTTCAAACGCCACTGCTATGTTCCAATTTTGATGTACTATTCCATTTTTGAACAATTTTCAGTTAAAGGGAGGTCGAAACAGTTTAATCTTGGTCTCCCTAGGTTTCAATTTCCTATTTTAGAATATAAAGAATGAATATCTGTCCAAACAGCTTAATCTTGGCATATTTTTAGACAGGTAGAGAATCAAAGGATCCCAACTGCTTAATCTGGGCCCTTGGAAGAAATAAGTGTAGATGTAGATAGGAGGACAGAAAAAGAAAAAGTTGAAAAGCTAGGTCTGCAAGTCTAAATGCACCCAAACCAAAAAGAAGAAAAAATGCTAGGTAAGTAGGCTGGGTAGGTAGTTTTGAGGTTGCAGAATGCTGATTTGTGATCAATTCCATATTTCCAAGTGTCATATCTATTCAGGTCACAATTATCAGACAAGTTCCATTTGAAGGATTCAAGCAAGGCATCTCTAACTCCCCCTTCTTCCTCCTTCCCCAAATCATTCACTAACCTCCCAAAGAGATCAAGATCCGCTTGATGCCTCTTAGTTTCATCATTTTCCATATTATTCACCTTGGTGAATATCTGCTTTACTCAAGGAATATTCATACTCCCTTTTTGGATCATTGTTTCCCCTAATAGCCTAAGATTCACCCACTTAGCGCTTTCTCATCATGGTCATATTAATCTCTAACTCTATTATATAGCTCCCTATCTATCGCCCCATCCCCTACTAAAACTATGTTAATAACTCCCCCACATACTTATCCCCTCCCCCTGGTTGGAAAATAACCATAAGTACACTTGGGAATTGCTAAGTTTGTCTGAAACATAGCAAGAACCCTTATCTTGCCCCTTTAAAACCATCTTCCAATACAATGGACTCCTTCCAAAGCATGAAATTGTTCCTTGCTAGGTTATCGGACCCTCCCGAGGCCTCAAAGATGCTTCAAAAACGTATATACCTTTCTTCCGATCACAATAATCCTCGCCGACTGCATTAACATTCTTCCGATCCCTTTGGATTCCCCTCCGACGCGATTATCGCTGTCGCAGGCCTCAAAGTAATGTCGCCCGTTCTTGTCCTCCCCGATTGACGCTCCGCTGATACCATCTCGCAAATCGGCATATCGCAAAAACTATATGCCATATATATACGCACCTTCCCCATTCCGCCGATGCGATATCACAAATCGGAAATCGGTGGTCGCGAGAGTCTTGTTCCCAAAGTGCATGCCGCTTCCCTTTGCTCTGATGCGACATTGCTATAGCATCAAGAGAATATATCGCATCACCAATACTCCCTCACCGCATGCCTTCATTTACTCATATATTTCATTTAAAACGTGACTTATCATTAAGACAGGGTTCACTGCAAATTCATCGCAGATCGCAACACTTCAGTTACCGCTATCGCATCGCAGAAACATATAAGGCACCGCACCATGTAGCACCCTGCCACATCACCCTACCACGTCACCCCACTGACGTCATCCGCCGTACCAGGACCCACCGCTGACGTCATGCTGACGTCACCCGCCAAAGAAGGGCGCGCAAGCGCGAAAATGCATCTTAGGAGGCCCGGATTCAAATTCTGAGGCAGTTTTCGATGCGCGATTAGCGCTTAGCGCTAATCGCGCATCGCTACGGGAAATAGGCCATATTGGGGAATCTTTTGATTCCTCAGCCATTTTTGTGTTGAAAAGGGCAGAAAAGGCCCGATTTTGCAAATTTTAGCGTATCAGAAGAAAGAGAGAGACCCGGCTCAGGCATTAAAGAGTATCAGAGCAGATGTGAAGCCAAAAACCATGTCAAAGAGTATCAGTGTTGCGGCGAAGTGTATCAGTGAAGATCTTCTCAGGGCTCGAGGCGAATAAAACATTAAAAGAAATTCTTGAAAGTCAAGAAGAAGTTAAGGAACCATTCAAAGCTCATCATCACAATAACTGCACATTAAAACTCACATAAGATCAGTAGACCAAAGCTCAAAGCCTAGTTATTGCAACAACACTGCACCAAGTCACAAAGGACACTACATAAACTTTTTTGATCCAGTTGTTTCTGGCGCAGCTCAATAGATATTTTATTTGCATTTAATTTCAGCACAAGTTTAGGTTTTAAAAACCTTTTCCCACAGACCTGTTTAGGTCAGTTGTAATAAATACTTCTGGATATTTTGCCTATAAAGAGGGCTCTGAAAAATGTAACGAGGGTGGTTTTTGTTGATTAGAAGTTTTGCTTGAGCAGAGACTCGCACTGTATGTTTGATAATCTCTATAATCAAAGACTGCTTACGAGCTTGGAGAATGGATTGTTTACTGTGCTTAATGGTTGAAGAGTGACTGTGGAATTCTTGTGCTGTTACATGACTCAATAAGTGTTTCTTACCTCTCTCTTTCCATTCATATATCATTATCTAAGCGGCAGAAAGAAAGAATAGCTTAGAATTTGTTTATGTGCACTCTATGCTCAATTTTTGTTGTTTCTTTATGTTTTCATCTGTGTTAGGCATAAATATGAATTCCATCTGGCTCATATTTGCCCTAATTCACCATGTGTGACAGTTATCCAAGGATTCTTAACTGCCCCTAGATAGAGCTCATCCTCCTTCCCTTTGTTAAGCTGATTGAGAGATTCTTAATTGCCTCTCATTCCTTACATTTCACTCCATCTCTTTAGCTTGAAAGTTGTTTCATGTGCAGCTACCCTGCTCCATAGTCCTCTTGTGATCAAGAAAGCCTAACTGCGGTCCTACTCCTTGACTCCAAGCCCAATGGTTTGAAACTTATCGCTCTATGCCTGCCTCTCTGCTTGAATGCATCTTCCTTCCATTCAAACACCATCCAAACCTAAACAAAACCCATCGAACCCAATAGCTAGCCTAAAATCATCATCAACAAAGCTAAATCATCAAGAGAGAGCCCTCTCTGATTACAAGTGGGCTAGAACCTGTAATCCAAAGATTGGTTTGTGGTTACCTCGGCCGTATCCCTTCAGGAGCTTAGGGACAACCTGAGTGCTAACATAATGGCGACTCCGCTGGGGACCTTCCTCAGATAATCTCACAAAACCAGTCCAAAGCTCCGCAGAGGAAGAAACCGACCTTTAAAAATTTTCTGTTAACCTGTATTCTTAGAAAAATTCCCAAAAAGCAAGCTAGAAGCTGGCTCCCAAGAAGCATTCACATTACACAAGATCAAATCCAGATCCAAATCCCCCAGCTGTTTTTGATAACCCCAATATAATTCCCAAGATCATTAGAAAACAAGAGCAGCAAGAAGGTTTGACTGTTTCCAGTCCTGAAACAGTTCAGCGTAGCCATTTAGCAACCCCTGTTAAAGTTATGTTCCGTTCAAACCCTACTTCCCCTGGTTCATCATCCACTTCTACAAACCCTGTTTCCACACCTCCATCCACTGCGAATACCACCACTACCACTCCTATTATCCCCGTTACTCCAGTTATTCCACTTGTCCCGGTTGTTCCGCTTATCCCAGTTGTTATGGCTAATAGATATGCACCTTTACAGCTACCTGCAAATCCCGGGGCTATGCCTTAGGATTATCAGACTAAAATTACCTATTTTGATGGCGCAAATTCCTGCACAGCTCTTCAGCATACAAAGAAAATGCAGGATTACTTTGAGAGTTATGAGATTGATGATGACAGTGTAAGAATGAAGATTTTTGTCCAAAGTTTGACCGGTGATGTCAGGACTTGGTTCAGAGCACTCCCAGCCAATACCATAGGAGACCCAGAAGCCTTATATCAGTCCTTTATAAATAGGTGGGAGAAAAAGAAAGACCCCCTGCACATATTATCTGAATATGACACTATCAAAAGAGGCCCTCAGGAGACTGTTTTGGATTACTGTGCAAGGTTCAATAATGTCTACAATGCCATACCACAACACTTTAGACCTCCACTTGATCTTGCTTTGTACAAATTCCCTGATGGTTTTGATGCGGAAATGGCTTATCAGCTAAGGGAAAGAGCCCCTCAAAGCCTTGCTGAGATGCAAAATGTTGTTGTCAGTGTGGAGGCAAACCTAATTGCCAAAAGAAACAGAGCTAGAACCGAGAGAAGAACTACCTTTAAGGAAGAACCCTCAGCCTTAGACCAGAAGTTGGATGCTATTATCAATTGCATGCATATGCTAGGAGACAGAGTAGAGAGTGTTGAGAGGAAATCATCATGGGAAGGGCAACAACCCAACACCATAAGGAACCCAAACTTCAGGAAAAATCAAACCAAAAATGCTGGAAGAGCTAGTCCCGACCATGATACTAGACCTCCTTTCCAAGAAAACTACGCAGAGGCATCCACATCCAGTGAGCCCACAGAAGAAAATCACATAAACTTGATAGACTCGAAAAATGAGCAGCCAATCTTTCTCACTCTAGAATACCAAGACTACCCTGATATAAAACAATTTCAGACCAAGACGGGAGAGTCTTTTGATTTTAAACAAGGTTATGATTCTGCTGTATATGAGGTCCACAAACAATATAAGCTGAGAACAAGAACCATTGATGTCCCTGCACCTAGCAAAACAAAGGATAGCAAACAACCTAATAAGATTAAAGGTAGGGTTGTCATAACAGAACCAGTTAATATTGTTGTCCCAAACCCGCATCAGGTAAATGTAGAGGACATATCAGACATACAACCTCCTACTGATCAGCCTCTACCTTCTTCTTCCTCAAGAGAAAATTTGAACGGTACTCCAAAAAAATCTTCCCAAGACAGGAATAGCACAAACTGTCATTCACCATAGCATAGACAATCCAGAGGAAAACACAGAGAGTATTCTAGAAAAGGAGAAATCTGCTGCTATTAATGCTAAGAATCCATCAGAAAAACCATTCAGTTTAGAAGCTGAGATTGGAAAACTCAAAATTTCCATCCCCCTCTCAGAACTTGCCAAACATGATGTATATAGGCAACAAATTCAGCGATCACTTCAACTACCAGAGGTCAAGGGTGATGTAAATATTCTAGATGATACCCCTGAGCTGCTGTTTGGTCCAGAAGTTAATGGAAAAACAACATATGGATTTGTTCCACCTTTTTATGTCAGTCTGCACATACATGACAAAATCTTGCACAATGCTATGTTTGGCTCAGGTGCCTCACACAATCTTATGCCCAAAGCTGTGATGGAGAAGCTAAACCTTGATGTCACAAGACCCTACAAGGATCTATACTCCTTTGACTCAAGTCAAGTCAAATGCTTAGGCTTAATCAAAGACCTTTGTGTGTCTTTAGTCCATTCCCAACAAGGACAATCCTAATGGACTAGTAGTCGCGAAACATTCCAACAAATATGGTATGCTCCATCAAGATCATGGGGAGCAAAACTCCAAGGATCCCTTCAACTCGACCTCTCTTATGCCACTATTTCTGTCTTTGGGCAACCAAAGAGACTGTATAGAGAAACACTGATGAAGTATGTGGTGAGTAGTGAGGAGATGCCCCAAAATTTTCCAATTTACCCAATCCATTCTGATATGGATTCATTTATTCTTCTTAATGATAATAATGACCCTCCAACTGATGAGAAGCCTCTAGTCTCAGGGCTAGAGACGTGCATAAATGAAGAACCGGTTGCCCGTGCCCATGAAATAGCCCCAATAGTCAAAGCATCCAGTAAACAAGAAGAACCTCTTCAAACTAAAGTTCTAGATCTGCCCAATCCTAAAATAACTGAAACTCTTGATACAAACCAACAACAAGAAATTACATGGTATTTAGAGTTTGATGGTTCTGTCAACAAGTTAGGAGCAGGGGCAGGTGTATGGATTCACAATACACATGACAATCATGCAGAAGGCCATGCCTACAGGCTAAACTTTAGATGTACCAACAACATGGCAGAGTATGAAGCTGTCCTCTTAGGCCTAAAACTGCTCAAAGTTCTAGGAGCTACAAAAGTGTCCATCCTAGGTGACTCCGATTTGATTATCCAACAAATGAAGGGAAACTTTGTTACTAATGACAATAGGATGAGGGCCTATAGGACTGCTGCAACAGATATACTTAACACCTTCGCTGAATCCGAGCTTGCCAAGATTTCTAGAAACCATAACATACACGCTCACAATCTAGCCACTTTTGCTAGTACATGCAAGCTTCCCTTTGAGCCAAATCACCATTTTACTGCTGAAATAAAACATAGGCCCACTGTTCCTAACAATATTAGAGATTGGGAAGTATTTGAAAATGATGCCCACATTAACAATTTCCTCACCCTTGAGGGCGAGTTTTCAAATTTAAATATTGACATGGAGGTCGTGAACAATTCCCAACAACAAACAAATGAAAATCATCAGGCTGTAACAGCTGCAACAGCAAAACAAATCCTCAATCCAACTGTTTTTGACAATACAAACATAGAAGAACTGAAACTAATGCATTTAGAGGAAACAGCCAAAGCAGAGGCTGAGTTCATTGATCTGAAGAATAATTTTCTTCCTACTGGCCTTACTCCATTAGAAGATATGTTTGATGACAATGATGTGCCCAAAAGGCCAAAAATGGAGCCTTTAGATGCTGCTATAGAAGAACACAACATAGGGACAGCAGAACAACCCAAAATGATTAAATTGTCCAAAAATTTGCCCCCTGATCAAAAGCCAAAGTATGTGGATTTATTCAAAGAGTTCTAAGATGTATTTTCCTGGAGTTATGAGGACTTGAAGTCCTATGACACCTCAGTAATTCAACATACCATTCCCTTAAAACCAAATCAAAAACCATTCAAGCAGAAACTCAGAAGAATAAACCCTATGCTTCTCCATCTCATTGTGAAGGAAGTAAAGAGAATGTTTGAAGCAGGTATTATAGCACCCATCAGATTCTCTGAATGGGTATCCAATCTAGTTCCCACAAGGAAAAAATCAGGTGAGATCAGACTGTGTGTAGACCTAAGAAACTTAAACCAAGTTCTTGTTTAAAAACCACTACCCTCTGCCTACAATGGACCATCCTACAAAGACGTAGTGGTTCCTCTAGATTTCTTACTAGATGGATTCTGGGTTTCATCAAATACTTGTTCACTCAGATGACCAAGACAAGATAGCCTTTACTACACCCTGGGGAACATTTAAGTATGTTAAAATTCCTTTCGGGCTAAAGAACGTTGGTGCCACCTTTCAAAGGGCAATGGATATTGCGTTTGCCAAGGAAATCCATGAAATCCTTGTCGTCTATCTTGATGACTTAACCCCTTTCTCCAAATCTGATCAAGAGCACCTCAAACACTTAAGGCAGATCTTCATGACATGCATGAAATATGGCATTTCCTTGAACCCCAAGAAGTCCTTGTTTGGCCTTGAGGAAGGTAAGTTTCTAGGCCACATCATCTCAAAAGACGGTATCAGAATCGATCCGGAAAGAATTCAAGCAATCCTTCAAATTCCATACCCAAGAAACATAAAAGAGTTGCAAGCATTCCTTGGAAAGATTAATTTCCTAAGGAGATTTATTCCAAACTTAGCAGAAATGATAAGACTGCTAAGTAACATGTTAAAAAAGGATGCCAAAGTAAGATGGTCTCTGGAAACCAAGCAGGCTTTCGAAAGTATCAAAGCCACCTTGACTCAAACGCCCGTGCTCACAAGTCCACAATTTGACAAGGATTTCATCATCTTTTCCTTTGCTTCAGAGCACACGATAACTGTTGTCCTTCTGCAAAAGGATGATCAAGGAAATGAAAAGCCTATTGCATTTTTCAGCCGAGCCTTAAGAGATGCACCTCTAAAATACCAAATTATGGAAAAACAGGCCTATGCCCTTGTCAAAGCCATCAAAAACTTCAGAGTTTATATTTTGTATTCACACGTGATTGCCTATGTCCCAAACTCTGTTGTAAAAGACATATTAACTCAAGAGGGACTAGAAGGCAAAAGAGGCAAATGGATTGCCAGTATCCTTGAATATGACATTGAGATAAAACCCAAAAAGTTGATAAAGAGACAAGGTTTAGCCAAGCTAATGTCCGAAACAAATCTTCAGGCCTTAGACATCAACCAGCTGGACAATGAACAGGAGCTGGCGACTCCACAGATCCGTGAAACCTTATTACAATCCCCATGTTATGCCGATATTTGCTATGTATTGTTAAACTTGTGTGCTCCCCCAGGATTGTCCAGAACCAAGAAAAGATTTTTGAGGATGAAAGATCTAAAGTTCTGTGTTTTAAATAGTGCCCTGTTTTGAAAAAATCATGAAGGAATACTGCTAAACTGTTTAACCATAAATGAAACCAACAGCATCATGAAAGAGTTCCATGCAGGGGACTGTGGAGGGCATCTATATTGGAAGTCCATTGCTGACAAGATTTTAAGGGCTGGTTATTATTGGCCCTCTCTATTTGCAGATGTCAAAAAATCTGCCGTCTCATGTCACAAATGCCAAATCTTTGAAGGAAAAAGGAAACTGCTCCCTTTGCCCCTTAAGCCTATCTCAACCGAAAAGCCTTTTCAATAGTGGGGTCTTGACTTCATAGGTGAAATCCACCCCTCTTCTTCAGGCCAGCACAAGTGGATTTTAACAGCCACCGACTACTTCACCAAGTGGATCGAGGCCATCCCATGTAGGCAAGCCAATGACTCCACTATCATCCGTTTCCTTGAAGACAATATTCTCTCTAGATTTGGCTGCCCTGAAAAAATCATCACCAACAATGCTGCTGCCTTCAAATCTAAAAAGATGATCAATTTCTGTCATAATTTTCACATTACCTTGGGCCACTCTACAACCTACTATCCTCAAGGTAATGGCTTGGCCGAGTCATCCAACAAAAGCCTCATCAATATCATAAAGAAAATGCTGGAGGAAAACAAAAAGAACTGGCACTGGAAGCTCACAAATGCCCTGTGGGCAGACAGAATTTCAACCAAGAAATCCATTGGGATGAGCCCTTATGAGCTAGTTTATGGCATGGAAGCCAAATTCCCTTCATCTTTGGGTATTCCTATTATCAAACTGCTACAGGAAATTCAGGCTGAACCAAATGATATTCAAAGAAGAATTAATCAGACCATTCACCTTCAGCAAACCAGAGAGCAAGTGTATGACAGAGCTCAAATTTTGCAGGAAAAGCTCAAAATAATGTTTGATAAGGGAGCCAAGGCTGAGGATTTCTGGGTTGGCAGCAAAGTTCTAAGGTGGGATTCACGAAGAGAAGACAAGGGCAAACATGCAAAGTTTGATTTTCTTTGGAAAGGTCCATTCATTATCAGCACAGTGCAAGGCAACAACACATATTTCCTCAAATCTGAAGATGGCAGCACAACTGAAGAAGGCCCTGTAAATGGCCGAATGTTAAAACATTATGATGATCCCTTTTGTTGAAAATCTCCCAACAAGATGATGCCTGTACATAAAAGTTTGCTTATATCAGCATTTTATTTGGTTTTTATATAAGAGTTCAAACAATAGAGCACACAGAAGAAAGCAGGCGGTGCTACACAGGGCACAAACATTTCGATTGAGGGGAAGTGCTTCTCTCATTCCCACAATTTCAATTATCAGACAGCCAGCACTGAAAATTTTCAATTTACAGCAACAATAGAAGATCCAGGCAGTCTGACCTGCTGTTCTTGACTTTTCACAAGGAAAAGCCATCCCCAAGTGGAGCCACTGTTAGCCTCCTGCTACAGCAGGTTACTCATCTTTCAGATTACTTTAATTGCCAAATATGTTTTCTTTTGCATTCAATGTTCCATATTGCTACAGGGGCATGAAGGTTGCCAGGAGGAAGTCCGTTCAACCCACTGTGTGTTCCAATTTTGATGCTATTTCCATTTTTTGAACAATTTTCATTACAGGAGGTCCAAATAGTTTAATCTTGGTCTCCCTAGGTTTCAATTTCTTGTTTAGAATATAGAGAATGAATATCTGTCCAAACAGCTTAATCTTGGCAGATTTTTAGACAGGTAGAGAATCAAAGGAGCCCAACTGCTTAATCTGGGCCCTTGGAAGAAATAAGTGTAGATGTAGATAGGAGGACAGAAAAAGAAAAATTTGAAAAGCTGGGTCTGCAAGTCTAAATGCACCCAAACCAAAAAGAAGAAAAAATGCTAGGTAAGTAGGCTGGGTAGGTAGTTTTGAGGTTGCAGAATGCTGATTTGTGATAAATTCCATATTTCCAAGTGTCATATCTGTTCAGGTCACAATTATCAGACAAGTTCCATTTGAAGGACTCAAGCGAGGCATGTCTAACTCCCCCTTCTTCCTCCTTCCCCAAATCATTCACTAACCTCCCAAAGAGATCAAGATCCGCTTGATGCCTCTTAGTTTCATCATTTTCCATATTATTCACCTTGGTGAATATCTGCTTTACTCAAGGAATATTCATACTCCCTTTTTGGATCATTGTTTCCCCTAATAGCCTAAGATTCACCCACTTAGCGCTTTCTCATCATGGTCATATTAATCTCTAACTCTATTATGTAGCTCCCTATCTATCACCCCATCCCCTACTAAAACTATGTTAATAACTCCCCCACATACTTATCCCCTCCCCCTGGTTGGAAAATAACCATAATTACACTTGGGAATTGCTAAGTTTGTCTGAAACATAGCAAGAACCCTTATCTTTCCCCTTTAAAACCATCTTCCAATACAATGGACTCCTTCCAAAGCATGAAATTCTTCCTTGCTAGGTTATCGAACCCTCCCGAGGCCTCAAAGACGCTTCAAAAACATATATACCTTTCTTCTGATCGCAATAATCCTCGCCGACTGCCTTAACATTCTTTCGATCCCTTTGGATTCCCCTCCGACGCGATTATCGCTGTCGCAGGCCTCAAAGTAATGTCGCCCGTTCTTGTCCTCCCCGATTGACGCTCCGCCGATACCATCTCGCAAATCGGCATATCGCAAAAACTATAAGCCATATATATACGCACCTTCCCCATTCCGCCGATGCGATATCACAAATCGGAAATCGGTGGTCGCAAGAGTCTTGTTCCCAAAGTGCATGCCGCTTCCCTTTGCTCTGATGTGACATTGCTATAGCATCAAGAGAATATATCGCATCACCAATACTCCCTCACCACATGCCTTCATTTACTCATATATTTCGTTTAAAACATGACTTATCATTAAGATAGGGTTCACTGCAAATTCATCGCAGATCGCAGCACTTCAGTTATTGCTATCACATCGCAGAAACATATAAGGCACCGCACCATGTAGCACCCTGCCATGTCACCCCGTTGACGTCATCCGCAGTACTTGGACCCACCGCTAACGTCATGCTAACGTCACCCGCCAAAGAAGGGCACGCAAGCGCGAAAATGCATATTAGGAGGCCCGGATTCAAATTCTGAGGCAATTTTCGATGAGCAATTAGGGAAATAGGCCATATTGGGGAATCTTTGAGGAATCTTTTGATTCCTCAGCCATTTTTGCGCCGAAAAGGGCAGAAAAGGCCCGATTTTGCAAATTTTAGCGTATCAGAAGAAAGAGAGAGACCCGGCTCAGGCATTAAAAAGTATCAGAGCAGATGTGAAGCCAAAAACCATGTCAAAGAGTATCAGTGTTGCGGCGAAGTGTATCAGTGAAGATCTTCTCAGGGCTCGAGGCGAATAAAACATTAAAAGAAATTCTTGAAAGTCAAGAAGCAGTTAAGGAACCATTCAAAGCTCATCATCACAATAACTGCACATTAAAACTCACATAAGATCAGTAGACCAAAGCTCAAAGCCCAGTTATTGCAACAACACTGCACCAAGTCACAAAGGACACTACATAAACTTTTTTGATCCAGTTGCTTCTGGCGCAGCTCAATAGATATTTTATTTGCATTTAATTTCAGCACAAGTTTAGGTTTTAAAAACCTTTTCCCACAGACCTGTTTAGGTCGGTTGTAATAAATACTTCTGGATACTTTACCTATAAAGAGGGCCCTGAAAAATGTAACAAGGGTGGTTTTTGTTGATTAGAAGTTTTGCTTGAGCAGAGACTCGCACTTTATGTTTGATAATTTCTATAATCAAAGACTGCTTACGAGCTTGGAGAATGGATTGTTTACTGTGCTTAATGGTTGAAGAGTGACTGCGGAATTCTTGTGCTGTTACATGACTCAATAAGTGTTTCTTACCTTTGTCTTTCCCTTCATATATCATTATCTAAGCGGCAGAAAGAAAGAATAGCTTAGAATTTGTTTATGTGCACTCTATGCTCAATTTCTGCTGTTTCTTTATGTTTTCATCTGTGTTAGGCATAAATATGAATTCCATCTGGCTCATATTTGCCCTAATTCACCATGTGTGATAGTTATCCAGGGATTCTTAACTGCCCCTAGATAGAGCTCATCCTCCTTCCCTTTGTTAAGCTGATTGAGAGATTCTTAATTGCCTCTCATTCCTTACATTTCACTCCATCTCTTTAGCTTGAAAGTTGTTTCATGTGCAGCTACCCTGCTCCATAGTCCTCTTGTGATCAAGAAAGCCTAACTGCGGTCCTACTCCTTGACTCCATGCCCAATGGTTTGAAACTTATCACTCTATGCCTGCCTCTCTGCTTGAATGCATCTTCCTTCCATTCAAACACCATCCAAACCTAAACAAAACCCACCAAACCCAATAGCTAGCCTAAAATCATCATCAACAAAGCTAAATCATCAAGAGAGAGCCCTCTCTGATTACAGGTGGGCTAGAACCTGTAATCCAAATATTGGTTTGTGGTTACCTCAGCTGTATCCCTTCAGGAGCTTAGGGACAACTTGAGTGCTAACAGAATCCACGTGACAACCAATAGGCTTGCAAGCGAAATCCTGCATAGACATCAAGAGCAGGTGGGGTGGGAGGATATGACAGTTCAACAAATGTGTGTGCATAATCTCCCACATCACTCTGCGGTGGTGGAGTTGTTTGATGAGATGAAGGTAGACAGTCACTTGTGACAACAACTGTGCCTACCTGTGATTGCGTAGCTCCATCATCGAGGTATGTTGAGTGGGATTCGAATGATTTCAAGAATTGGGGATTTTTAAGATATGTAAATAATATACTCAAATATTCCATCGAGAAATTCCAAATCAATTTCATCTTTGGGAGATCTGTATGCAAGATTACAAAAGCATGTGTGAAACTGTTCAATGGATTCATCGGGTGGTTTTTGTAATTTTATAATTTCTTTATCGAGTGATTTACGGTTAAAGTGATTGAAAGCACAGTCTATCTCTGTGACCAGATGAGCAAGAGAATGAATAGATTTTTCAGAAGGTGTGGCACACCAATTCAATGTGTGCCCTTGAAGTGTGTAGAAGAACAATTACAGGTCATGTATTCTTCAAAGATTCCATGTCTTTCATATGAGCCTACAATGCCGATTGCATGCCTAACCAAGGCTACATAGCCTCCACCATCATATGTTTTATGTGACAAGTTATCCGAGAGCTCTTCCGATATTTCGAGTCATTTCCATAAGACATACACTCTGGAAGAGAAACTTTGTGGCTAGTCATGATGGATATGCTGAGATTCAAAATAGATGTGAGGACTCGGCTTGTCATTTGGCCCTCCTTCTAGCACCAAAATTTTGATGGTGATGGACTTGCCAACATGTCAGGGGATCTCCCCTGTAAGAAGTCCCAACTAGACCTGGACCGTTTGGTGTAGGAGTCCTAGCAGTGGGTCGTACAGTATCGCCTTGTTCGCGGTTTCGGATAGAGGTAAGTAAGATGTCCCTGTTGGTAGCAAGGGTGTGACATATGTAGCAAGTCAAGGAAGGTGCATTTGTGGTTCTAACACAGGGAGGGTGAGGAGAGTTCGCCCCTTGGAAACTTGTGAAAGCATGAAGTTAAGAAGGGAACACATGGGCTAAGATGCATCACAAACTGGAAGGCAAGTGAGCTAGCAATCCAAAGTGATGGTTAAACCAACAACACATTTCAGTAAGATTCATACATACATATACATAAAATAGCTACACATGCATGCATAAAAAAAAAATACATATATCATTTCACTACAAGAAAAAGGGTCATTGGTGAGGGTCATGCTTGTGACAGACCTTTAAGGTCCATCATGAATGTTGCATATGGTGATGGTCTTTAAAAAAGTGTTGTTGTAAGTGTATATAGTGATGTTCCTTTAAGGCTTGTCACCAAAGCCATTTTCAATGACACTTTTGGTGAGGGTCGTTAAAGGCTCGTCACTATTTCTCTCTTTGGTGACACTTTTGGTGAGGGTTGTTAAAGGCCCATCACTAATTCTCTCTTTGGTGACACTTTTAGTGATGATCTTCTATTGACCCTCACCAATGCTCTTTTTGGTTACTTTTGGTGACGGTCAAAAAATGTTTGTCGTCATTGATCAGTCCAATGAGTTTTTCATGACGCTTCATGCCTGTGACAGAACTTTAACGTCCGTCACCAATGTCGCATATGGTGACAGTTTTTAAAAAAAAGTTGTTGTAAGTGTATATAGTGATGGTCCTTTAAGTTTTGTCACCAAAGACATTTTCAATGACACTTTTGGTGAGGGTCGTTAAAGGTCTGTCACTAATTCTATCTTTAGTGACACTTTTGGTGAGGGTTGTTAAAGGCCCATCACCAATTCTCTGTTTGGTGACACTTCTAGTGACAATATTTTACTGACCCTCACCAATGCTCTTTTTGGTTACTTTTGGTGACGGTCAAAAAATGTTCGTCATCATTGATCATTCCAATGAGTTTTTGGTGACGCTATGTACCTGTTACTATATTTTTTTTCAAAAGATAACGATTTAAGACCATTGTTGTGGAGTCTTTTTCATTATGTGTCCAAGTTCATAGTAGTTATAGTTAGACAATTTGTTAAGAATTAATTAATGTGTATGATTTCCCTCAAGTCATAAAAATATAGTTTTCGTATGAGTCAACACATGATTCATCTCTATTAGGTTTATTATCTAGCAAATTTCCTTTAAATAAAGTTCCACTAGTGTGTGTAGGAACTATATTATTTAATACATAATCAAGCTCTGTCAATTCTATTAATGAGAGAGACCTAGCACTCCTCGACACTCATGTCACACCTTAACATGCTTTGGAACAATACACTAACATTCCTTGGCACCTCACATGTCTTGGAACATCTTTGTACCTGGAACATCTTTGTACCTAGAACATCTTTCCATGATTAGGATGCCCAAGCACATGTTGGCATGCCCTAAAATAGCATATCACTCCCCTATCATGTGTTGGCATGCCCTGTAGTCCCTAACATGCCCCAAAACACCTTGGCATAATATTGCATTGACAAACATTAGCACTTGGCACAAATTGGCACTTGGCATGTATTGGAACGTATTATTAGTGTGCCTAGCATGCCCTTTTTGAAATAGATAAAGTCACGACTTATTAACCCTCTTATGTGTTTATTTCCTTACATTTTATCTTGGCTATTCCTTTTGTTGCCTTGAAACTCCTTGACGCATATTGGCATACTTTGGCACCCTACACATCCTAGCATGTCTTACCACCTGGCATGCCTTGGCACTATTTGACACATGTTAGCACACCCCGGAACTACCTAGAACACTCTATCACTTCTCGACATGCCCTGATATTCCCTGGCATGCCTTACCTTTGCTTAGCATACCTTGTCACTACCTCCTTGGCATGACAGCTAGCACTCATTGACACTCCCTAACACACCCTCATATTCATTCACTTCCATGCATTTTGACCTAGTGCTCCCTTGTGTTTTCCTAGTACTCCCTAACACTCCTGAGCATGCATTAGCAGTCTCTAGCACACCTTATCAGTACTCTTCAATATGCTCTGCCACTTCATAGCATGCATCACACTCGTTGACACACATTGGCACTTGGCACATGTTGGCACTTGGCAAGTCTTAGCATGTTTGGCATGCGTTGAGATGACTTGGTATGATTTGGCATGGTTTAATATTAAAGTTATTTGAGATCAATTATTGGAAAATATATGAGAAGAAACGGAGGAATATTTGGCACTTAGAATGCATTGAAACTTGGCACTTGGCACCTATTGACACTTAGTGTTGGTGTGCCTAGCATGCCCCTCATGGAAAAGGTAAATTGATGACTTATTAACCCTATTATGTGCTCATTTACTTTTAGTTTAACTTGTTCCTCCATTTTGTTGCCTCTACAGCCCCTGGCATGCATTGTCACACCCTTGTACATATTGGCATGCTTTAGAACTTGGCACATCTTAGCTTGTTTGACATGTCTTCGTACTATCTGGCACATGTTAGCATGCCCTAGAATTCCCTAACACACCTTGGCAGTCATGACCTCACAACTAGCATTATATTTTTCCATGACTTGGGAACCTTACATTCACTAGAACACCTTGGCACTCCCTAGTTGTCATGCCCTCTATTATCCTCCACAATGTCTAAGGTTGATGAGGAGATCGACGGAGGTAACCACAGACCAAGCTTTTAGTTTGGTAGCTACCCCTACCAAACCAGAGAGGTCTCTCTCTATGAAATCACAACCAAGAGATGATTGGAATGTAAAGGATGTTAGGCTAGATAGCTAGGCCCAAGTGGGTTTTGTAAAATTTAGGGTTTTGTTGCTGGATAAGGGAGAAAAACTAGGTAGCTAGGTCAGAGGATCAAAGAGTTACAACAACAAATATATAAAGGAGAAAGGTAGCATTGCTTTTGTGATGGATCCTAGGGTTTGTCAGTGTAGTGTAGTGTTTAGAAGAAGCAAAAGGTCTTAATGAGCATGAAACATGAATTCATTAAGCAAGAAAGAAAGTAACACAAAATGATTTTTCCATCAAAACAAAGCTTTATGCAAAGAATTATGCTTATAAACTGTAAGGAAAATCATTGAATAATTGATGAATGGAAAGAGAAGATGAATATCTTTCATATTAAACTATAATAGAGAAAAAAACAACATCACAAACTTACTGCACATGAATTCCTAGATAAAAGTTGCAAACTGTGTCCTTTGATTTCCAGAAAATGTCCAAGTACAAGCTACAATAGTTCTCTCCTCTGAAATCCAACCCATTCTATCACTAAAAAACTGATACATAAAGACCAAAACAACATCTCCCCACTCTCAAGGGTCAAATCCATGACTCCAGGAACTATTCCATGAAGTGTTCTAACCAAACCCTAATGTCTAGGGAAGTTAAAAACAACTTCTATAATTAACATTGACTCCAACCTCTCTCATAAATGAGGTAAAATTTACATAAAAACAACTAAAAAGACTAGCCACCCATTATTTACATTTACTTTTAACCCTCACATTCATCTACTTCACCCTTTTGACTTTTACCAAAGTCAAACTAGGAATTACAAAAAACTATACAGTGAAAAATTTACAAAAATCTCAGAAATTTCCAAGTGCGCAGCGAGCTATTGGAGGCCATTTTTGAGTGCCTTTATGAAGTCCAAATCTAGCTATGAAACCTGTTCTGGAAATATGGGAGAGTGTAGATCTATTTAGAGTATTGTTTCACTCAAAAGGACCCATTTTTGGCTTAGAGATATGGCCATTCTCCGAAGGTGTCTCCAGGTGAGCATCAAAATGGAAAAATAGAGGCAGAAAGGTATTTTTTGGCCTCTTTTTTACAAATTTCTCAAAAAATGAGCCCCAAGCCAGGAAAGTGGGAAAATGGGTTATGAGGGGGAGTCATACGCTTTCCAAAAATGCTGATTTTCCATCATTTTGAGCCTTGAGGAAGAAGCGCAACGTAAGTTCGTTGTGCTCATAGACATAAAATTGCCAAAAAATTGAATTTCTGCACCAAAACACAAACGTTTCTCAAAATCCTCCCAAAATTTGTCCATATATGCCTAATGAGGTATGTTATGCAATAATGGATTCATAAACAAGAAAATTTAACTTACCCTTCTCCTGTTGGTTGATTAGGGTTTCCTTGAGTTTTTCCTTCAACTGCTTGATTTTGACCTTGGAAACCTCATTCCTTTTGTAATAATGGATGGCCATTTTATTTTGCAACTTGTTATTCCTGTTGGCCTTGTCAAGGAGCTTCTCAAGGTGGAAATTGACTTTGTCAAGCCAAAAATCCCTGTCCACATTTATTTCCATGGCAATCCTATCTTCAAAGGTCAATTCTTCCATTGGTGGCTTTTGTTCTGTTTCTCTCTGAAGTGCTTCCTAAGACCATTTTCCTTGATCTCTTCCTTGCCACATGTCCTTCATGCTACTCAGTGTCCTCATGTTCCACCACTTCCTTTTCTTTCATCTCTTGTTTCTTGGCCTTGAATTTCTCTTTCTCCATGGCTAGTTGTTTTGCCTTAAGTTGACTGTTTTATTGCTCAAGGAATGAAATGATGAATTTGGCCCTTTCCAATTTGTCCTTGAGCTCCATGATATGAGAATCCTTCTCTTTGATGACTTTTTTTAGGGTTTGATGATCATCATCTGCCTCTAAGTCAACTAGGTCAAAGTCATGCTCAATGGGTTCCTCATCATGCAAAGAAGCCTCATGATGTGATGGTGATCCTTGTTCTGCCGATGTAGTAGGCTTGGGCCCTTCCTCAATTTGAGGAGAAAAACACAAGCCTTCAGCCTCTGTGATATGTCTTGGTCACCTCAGGGCTAGGTGCCTTGGAAACCTCATCATGTTTTCTTGAATACCCCACCTCCATGGGATGTATTGACATGGTTTGGTGCTTTCTTGTTGAAGTGGTTATATGCATTTTCAAGGTTGCCTCAATGAAGGTGTCCCATGTCATGTTCTTCAACTCTAGCAATTGATAGACTATTATAACCTTTATGCACAATATCAGACATTATCAGACATATATGATATGGTTATCACAATATCATATATATATGTTGTTCTTATATATTGTTTTTCATACATTGTTATGAGTCATATTAGACAATGTACACACAACAATATATACGAACTAACACGCATAACCAATGCATAACCGATATACACTCATGACGATCACATCCAACAACACACCATTCAATTTCACATGGTGACACCACTGTAACCATGACCAACACCATGCATACATAACAAGTACATAGAGCACAAGCATAGAGAACACACATATGCAACCGACATGAATTCATGACCAACACACCACCCATCCAGTTCAAGAGGAGAACCAAGCTTTGATACCACTTTGTAACACCCTTCTCCCATATTTTCCCAAGTTAATCGGTTCGTTGGGGTAAAAATGTGATGAGAGGCTACTATGATGTGATTCAAATCCACATGTATAGCTAAGGAAGTGGAATAGACAAAACCAAACTAATTTGACCTTCCACACATGCTACGGAACCTTCAGGAGCGAACCAACCCTTCAAGGTGACCAACCCCTGAGGAAACTTGACATTTCACTAATCAGGACGCCCATTCACTCCATGACAAGCCATGCATGCAATTGAGGCCTTCTATTTGCTCCCACAGTAAGGGCATGCCAACAACTGTGGACTTTTTTAGCTAGTTTTGAGCCAACGACCTTGGATTATGTGCCATTTTTTCAAGGCCAGGACTCAGGCCACTGCCCAGAAGTTAATGAAACCTTGAAAAATGATAAATAACATTGGAACAAATGTAATAATGCAAACAATTGATCAATGACTTGACTGGACCCCTTCTAGCCATGACAGGAATTTCGTCAAACATGTCACAAATATGCATTCTACAGGTTATAACAACAGATCTGAGCATAGGGATCTCATACTTATCTAAGATTCGTAAAGAAGCATTGTTGCCATATCTAACTAGATGCATTATCATCCATTAGGTCATATATTCATTGTACTTTCAATTACTAATCAGAACATGATGAGAGCCATACATCAAGTCTGTCATAAAACATACTCATAGCCAACATATAACCAATAGAAATAACAAGGATTTTACAACCATATAATCCACATATACGCCAGTACTTTTAGACATGAAATACCAAGGAAAAGAAACTATTATTAATGAATGCAAAAGCCAACTAGGTTTGGGACTTCCACAAACCACCCAACCATATATTGGTTGAACCAAATCTTTCTTTCAACCAATCACCCTATGCCATATTCCAAGCATGAATGTGGGACTCAAAACCAAACCAAACCAGGTTTCCTCCAGCTTTACCATAATCCCCATTGGATTAGTAGGCCCTAAACAAGCATGGATGCCACCGGATTTCTCCACCTACACCGTGAGGAATTTACTTATCTCCTAGTCTCTAAGCTTTACCATATATCCCGCCATACAACGGTCGAGGATTCCTAAGCCTAATCAAGACTCCACCCTCTAGGATTTACCGTATATCCCGTCATTCATCGGTCAAGGATTCCTAGGCTTGATCGAGGGAACACACCTCTAGGCTTTACTGTATATCCCACCATTCACCGGTAGATGATTCCTAGGCCCACTGAGGCACATAAAATATGATATTATCGCAATCCCAGTCCGGTTCAATAATTCCTAGGCCTTGTGTTCTTTCTTTCAGAGACCACCTCACTTAGTTTCAAAACCATCTAGTAATCTAGCTTAACCAAATACAAGAGAACACATCACACCATGGCTATCCAAAAATGGAAAGCAAGGTTGAAGAACACTGTCACAACTGAAAAAACCCATGCCAATGATAGCAAGAGAACCAAATACACACATGCATGTACCATGCATGCCAAAACTAACAAGGAAATCACACATGCAAATCGGTACCTGCAAATAATCTCGTTGTAGCTGCTATATGTTGCTCTTCCTTGCTTGATCTTTGCCTTATTGGTCTTTCCTTTACTTTCCCGATCCAATGCTAGAGTGCTCCAAGAAAACTCAAAGTGTCTTAGAGTGTGAGATAGAGAATAGAGGGAGAGCTCCAAAACTAAATTGATAAAAGGTACCAATTGATCCTCATAAGCCTTTTTATTAATTAGGCCTCTGTTTTCTTCAATTTTCCATTCTTTTCCTTCATTTTCCTCCTCACGTGCAACTTGTGACCTTTCACCTTTCTTTTCTCCTAATTTCAATTATTTTCATAAATAAAATGCCAATTAATGCCTTGCCTTTCCAAAGCCTTTGCCTTTGCAAATTTCCTTATCCATAATAAACCAAATGAACACCCACACTAAGATGTTTTGCTCAAAATTTAGCTTGGAATACGTGTCCCATGACCTTGGTTATTATTTTTCCTTTATTAACTTTATTTACACAGAATTTTGACAAGAGTTGTTATAGAACCCTCCCCCTGGGGGAACACTGTTCTTGGTATTCAATGACACCTACAACCAAAAAGACTACTAAAATCAAAACATACTACCCAAGGAGCTATATAAATTAGCTCGATGCAATATTTACAATGATCAACCTGTTGAGAAGAAAACCAACATGACACATAACAATCATAGCAACCATAACAACATGACACCCATATCACTTTTTTGAGCTTTATAACACAACTCATGGCAGTATTTACATCCATATATGTATGTACATATACCAAAACATCACACTAAAACATATACCAAAACAATTCGCTCAACCAACGAATAAAGAAGGATACATAGGCCACATCTGATCCACCATCTCCCATGTAGCTTCATTGGGCCCAAAGTGCTTCCACAGCACTTTAACCTGCTCGATTTCTCGGTTCTGACTGAAATTATCCATTTAGCTCCCTATGCAATACAGACCAACCAATCACATGATAAACATATTTAACATACTTCTTAAGCAATGACACATGGAAAACATCATGGACTTTCACTGTCAGAGGCAATGCATGTCGATAGGCCACTGGTACAATCCTTTCAATAATCTTGAAAGGTCCACAAAACTGAGGTGCCATCTTGGCACATGATCCAATCCTCAAGGAGCTCTTATTGGGCTTGATCCGCAAATACACTTGTTCCCCAACCTAAAACTCCTTAAAAAACCTGTTATGATATGCATAACTTTTCTACCCGTCCTATGCTGCCTTCAGATTCTTCGTGATTACCTTCATTCGCTATTCCATCTTTGCCAACATATTTGGTCCAATCAACACTGTGTTCATTGTATCACTAATAATGATGGGAGTATTACAACTCCACCCATACAATGCTTCAAACAAACTCATCCTCAAAGATTCCTGGTACCCATTGTTGTAAGCAAACTAAATCGATGGAAGATACGCTTCTCGCTTCCACTATTGATGCATCACACACATCCTCAACATGTCCTCCAATCTCATGGGCTAACATGTGTTGTTGCAGCTACTTGAGAGGACATTAGAACTTCTCGGTGATTTTCAGCTAAAGTACAAATATTTACACTCAAATATGCATTCATGACCTGTAACTCACATGTTTACCATATGTTTGACGAAGTGTCTATTGTGTTCTCGCTAGTTTAGGTCAAGTTTTGGCTTCAAGTTGATTAACATTATTGCTATGAGAAATATGATCATGGAAAGCTATAGGAAGTTTTGGGCAATGGTATGGAGACTAGCCTAGAAAAGTGGCTCAGATCTTAGGACTTCAGGCACAAAGCTAAGGATATGAGGTCATAAACGCATGGAGCAAGGCTTGTGTATGTGGTTGGAGGCTCACAACCACATGCAAACAGTGTCAAGGGTGCAATTATAGGTCTATGTTAGAGAAAAATGGTTCTAGCTCAGGGATTGGTCACCTAGGGTGGTTCTTCAACCTCTTAGTGATCTGTGGTTCCTAAGGAAGGTTAGTAAGTCTCAGTTGTAGGCCCCACTTCCTTAACTAGAAGGTAAGGTCATGTCATAGTGGCAAGTCAGTTCACATTTACCCAAGAGGGCTTGTGAAAGCGGGTAAATGTGGGGTGGCATGTTACAATCACAGAAGATTGCCCCTAAAATAATTCACATACCATAGAATATAAGTGCCTGAGATAGATCCGAATCTTGTCCTCCACAAAAGAGATACAAGTTTCCAAGTGATGAAGTATAAATTCCAATATAGAGTTGTTTGTTCATGTGAAGGGACATGTTCTTTGAGCAGGCTAACTTGTCTTCTAGAGCGCTTACTTGGTCAACTTGGAGACACAAAATCATACTTAAAAATTCAAATTTATTTATTTTACATGCCCAAAAGGGACATTATAAAATAACTTTTTCTTTTGACTAAAATACATTCTTTTTTACTTTTTACAATATCATAAATATGAAGACCGAACCTAGTTGCAATTTCAACACCACCTCGCTTCACCATGACTACAAAAATATGTGCCCACCTAATCCTATACATAGAGACATGATCCCTCCAAACTCCGTTACTAACAAGCGTAAGAGAAAACATCTCCCTTATAGACATGAGGTACCCACAAAGTTTTACATAATTGACAAGATGGGGGATAATAGCTTTCAATTTTTCTTATATCACCATATCACTTCACCTACACGATGTGGGTTTGCCGCTCACCTAAACTTTGGATGACCTCCCTGATGCTTACCTAAAATTTGGATGGTCTCCCTGATGCTTGTCCAAGTATCAAGCGTCCAGGTTTAATGGCTATGAAAGACTTATTTACCAAGAGCACCCCTTGTGATAACTTAGATCCACAATTCACTAACTAGTCAGTCTCAACGTTATTATTATGAAAGACATGGAAGACCTTAAAGTCATCAAATTGAAAGAGAATTTGAATTATTAAAAGAAATATGTTTAGTCTATTATTCTCTTAACAAAAACCCTTTTATAAATGATAAATAAAAATGCGATATCTTTCACTTTCATTATTATTATTATTATTTTTCTAAAACATTAAAAAAAGGCCTTGATACAAGCCATAAACTTCTACTTAATTATTTTATGCTTTTTCCAAGTTCCCATGTCCAAAAGGGACATGATAAAATATCTTTTTCTTTTGACTCGAATACATTCTTTTTGACTTTTTACAATATCATAAATATGAAGAACGAACCTAGTTACAATTTCAACACCACCTCGCTTCACCATGATTACAAAAAATAAGTGCCGATCTAATCCTATACATAGAGACATGATCCCTCCAAACTCCGTTACTAACAAGTGCAAGAGCAAACATCTCCATTGTAGACATGACGTACCCACAAAGATTAACATAATTGACAAGATGGGGGATAATATGCTTTCAATTATTCTTATATCACCATATCACTTCACCTGCACGACTTGGGTCTACCACTCACCTAAACTTTGGATGACCTCCCTGATGTTTACCTAAACTTTGGATTGTCTCCATGATGCTTGTCCAAGTATCAAGTGTCCACATTTAATGGCTATGAAAGACTTATTTACCAAGAACCCCCCTTGTGATAACTTAGATCCACAATTCACTAACTGGTGAGTCTCAAAGTTATTATTATGAAAGACATGGAAGACCTTAAAGTCATCAAATTAAAAGAGAACTTGAATTATGAAAAGAAATATGTTTAGTCTATTATTCTCTTTACAAAAACTCTTTTATAAATGATAAATAAAAATGTGATATCTTTCACTTTCATTATTATTATTATTATTATTTTTCTAAAACATTAAAAAAAAGCCTTGATACAAGCCATAAACTTCTACTTAATTATTTGATGCTTTTTCCAAGTTCCCATGTCCAAAAGGGACATGATAAAATAGCTTTTTCTTTTGACTTAAAGACATTCTCTTTGACTTTTTACAATATCATAAATATGAAGACCGAACCTAGTTACAATTTCAACACCACCTCGCTTCACCATGATTACAAAAAATATGTGCCCACCTAATCCTATACATAGAGACATGATCCCTCCAAACTCCATTACTAACAAGCACAACAACGAACATCTCCCTTGTAGACATGACGTACCCACAAAGATTAACATAATTGACAAGATGGGGGATAATAGGATTTCAATTATTCTTATATCACCATATCACTTCACTTGCACGTCATGGATCTGCCACTCACCTGAACTTTGGATGACCTCTGTGATTCTTACCTAAACTTTGGATGGTCTCCCTGATTCTTGTCCAAGTATCAAGCGTCCACGTTTAATGGCTATGAAAGACTTATTTACCAAGAGCCCCCCTTGTGATAACTTAGATCCACCATTCACTAACTGGTCAGTCTCAAAGTTATTATTATGAAAGACATGGAAGACCTTAAAGTCATCAAATTGAAAGAGCATTTGAATTATGAAAAGAGATATATTTAGTCTATTATTCTCTTAAAAAAATCCCTTTTATAAATGATAAATAAAAACATGATATCTTTCATTTTCATTATTATTATTATTCTCTAAAACATTAAAAAAAGCCTTGATACATGCCATAAACTTCTACTTAATTATTTGATGCTTTTTCCAAGTTCCCATAAAAACAACATCACTAAAACCCTTTACTTATAAGCCATTTCATGTACCTAACCCTAGTGAAAATAAAAATCCCAAAAAAGAAAAATGGTGGGGATCTAAATTTCATCAAGAACCGTAGATAACTCCCTCTTGCTGTGTATTTATAAACGATTTATGCACCTACGATAACTGAGAATGAACACCCAAACAAACACAAAAGGGGGTGGGCCTACGTTTTGAATCGTCAACCACCGCATTGCTAAAGTAATGAAAGGAGCCGAGAAGGAGGAGGGGGACATACAAGAGAGGTCATGCGAAGGAACGAAAGGAGCTTCGGAGAAGAAGAATAAACAAGGAGAATGAAAGGAGCAACCGAAAAGAAGAAGAAACAAGGAGAATGAAAGTAACCGTCGAGAAGAAGATTAAGGAGGACAGACATATTTCATGAGCCATGGATGAATAACATGCTAAAAAAAAGCGTAGATTTTTGATTTGGTTGTAGCTGAAAAGGTAAACGATTGGTTTACTCTAAAGAAAAAGAAGAGGAAGTGCCATTGGTAAATTTTGAATATTTGAGGTTGTGGAATTGAGCAGATCACAATGCTGATGGCTACCTCTGCAATTTACTTCTTGAATCTTCGAGGCGACGTCCTCATCAATCACCTCTATCACGATGATGTTGGGTTCGGGTAGGGTTCGGGTACGTAAGATTTTATTTTCCCTCTCTTGATCCATTCGAAACCATGAATTCTGAATGCTAATTGCCTTTCCTTCTGGGTCAAACATTAGATATAAAAACAAGATTTTTAAGAAAATATGGAGCCCTTCCTTAGGGCTATTACCATTTTGATCCATCATGGGGGTTTCTATTAATTTTAGTAATTGGAAAGGATAGATGCACAAAATAGTAGCAGTGCCCATGATCCCTAGTCGTAATCGGTAGAGTCATAGATTTGAGAAATTCCAACGATAATTAACAACACATGTCTATGAATTGCTTGTTGTGTGAATATCGCCAAATTATATTTTGAATGGATAAGATTTTGCTAGATGGTTCCTAAACCAGCAATTTATGTTGCTGTAGGCCTAAATCCTCAAATTTATGCGAGATTTATTGAATGAAAGTCGTTAGCCTTTTCATGATAGTAGAACCATGTAGTGCTAATTAGTTGAAAATGCTTATAGAAAAGAATTATATTAGACACTAAAGTAAATATTTCTGTCATTTGCAACAGGACGTGGCTTGGATAGAGACAGTCTAATATGGATCTCGAAAGTGTATTTTACCAACCAACGTTGTACTGTGGATAGCTAACCACTTTTACGATTTGGGCAAGTTTAGCTATCATCTCCTAAGTTTGGTTCTTGTCGAAGGGTTTTAATTTTACTTTGTCTATACTGTTTACATTACTGCAAGAGAGATTCCAAAATTATTGTGAAAAACCTTGATTAGCAATAACTCGACACTGCTGCAACCATGGAATTCATAAAGCTTTGTCTTGCTTATTCACACATTACTTTTGGCCGATACTGCCTTAGAATGAAACCTGATATCTTTTATACAATACAGAGATACTGAATGCAGCAACTGATTGTCAAACAAAGAAGATGATTTGAGTCCATGATTGTTTTTTCATGTCAGCATAAAGGTCGCTATAGAGCCTCTACAGGGAGGTTTTTTGTATAAGCCACTATGTGCCCAACTAGAATTTGCAGTGTGGCTGGGGCAGAGGCCATTTCTAGCTATTTCCCTTTTAGCATAGTCATGGAGGCATGAGTCTCTAACTCCCACTCACGCAAGTTGAGTAGTTTGCTTCTTGTTTAGGGTGAAATTGTCCCTTACCATGTTGGTCCATGTTCTTCTCCTTAAATATAGTCTTAAACCTTTAATCTCCTAAATCCTCAAATTTATGTGAAGTTTATTGAACAGAAGCATCTAGCCTTTTCATGATAGTAGAACCGTGTAGTGTGAATCACCGTTGAAAATAAATGCTTATAGAAAATAATTATGTTAGACACTAAAGTAAATATTTCTGTCATTTGCAATGATAAGTGGCTTGGATAGAGAAAGTCTGAAATGGATCTAGAAAGCGTATTTTACTAGCCAATGTTGTACTGTGGATGGCTAGCAACTTTTACGAATTCATTTTCCCTCCTGATAATGTTGCATTCACTTATGTCTCTACCACATCTTTCTCATAGTGGTGGGAGACCCACCCTTAAACCTTTAATCTCATAAAGGCTGCAACAGATTCTACAACAATGATAGTGCTTCAATAACTCCTCCCAACCCTTGATGGTTATCCTAGTTGGCCCACAAAACCCACATAGTTAGAGCATCTATAAGGGTGGAGTGCACATTATGCCATCAATGGCGAGCCCTAGGTTATTATGCCCATCAACAAGGTAACCTTCAATGTTAGGGAGGGCGAGCAATCCTAGATAGATCGGTTAATCCGACACGCAGGAACCATGGCTGTGAAGGTATGATTCTTCTAAAGTGAGAGACAAGGATAGTGCAAATTTAGTGGGTGGATAGTCTTAAACCTTAATCTCCTAAATCCATGCGAAATTTATTTAATGGAAGCAGCTAGCCTTTTCATGATAGTAGAATCATGTAGTGTGAATCACTGGTTGAAAATGCTTATAGAAAAAAATTATGTTAGACACTGGAGCAAATATTTCTATCATTTTCAACAGTACGTGGCTTGGATAGAGAGAGTCTAATATGGATCTTGAAAGTGTCTTTTACCCGCCAACATTTTACTGTGAATGGATGTCAACTTTTACTAATGCACTTGCCTCCCCTGATAAGTTTTGGTCTTGCTAACATCATAGATGATCCACTAATTTTGTTTAGAACTATGAAGTCTACCCTGAACATTATAATATATATTATGGTAAAAGAGAAGATTATAGAGGGATAGGATCTTAGTTTCTACATCAACCTATGGAAGTGGGATATACACAGTTATATAGTTTTGTATGCAGTGTTGGCACAAATCAATCAGAGTGAATTCATGACCATATATGACAAAACTACTGAATCAACTTTGCTTGGACTAAACTGTCATGCTTGCCATAAACACTTCATTGTTAACTCAATTAACAATTAATTAGTTCATTACTTTGCTTGGAATCTATTCTCAATCTGAAATTTGAACGCGGAAAGCATACATGTGATGGAATTGTCCACCTTAGAATGATTGCAGTCTCATTCATTTTTGTTTGCAAACAATGTTTAGTGTGTGGGTTGATGGTGTACAATGACTACGAAAGGGTCTGTCTTAAGTTTACTTGTTCTCGATATTGATGTTTATTTAGAAAGAGCTTAGAGGGAGGTAAGCTTTGCCTCAATATTAAGATAAAAACCTAAATCTTGGAAGGAGAGATTTAAATATAGTTATAAAACTTTTGAAAAATTATTTGGGAGATCGTTCATGGGAATTTTCAGGTCAAATAGTCTAGATTAGAGAAGCCATACAAAATTTGGACTCCATACATGTATGGAAAACAAATAAATTTCTAACCTCCTAACAAATATGGTCATTAATGGAGGTTCAAGACCGCAGAGAATTATGATTTTGAAAGGAATCAAAATAGAAGAATGGCAGGACTAATTGAATAGTTTGTCTGGGACAATTTCTTAAAGTTTCTTAGAAGACTTCTATAATTTCTAACTTTGTATTAGTGATGTTGAGGATTTTAAAAGGTAATATCTTTTCTTGAGTTTCAATTCATTTTAAGAACTGATTTAAAATACTTTTTTTGTTTTCCAATGTCATTGCACCCTAATTGGAACCTCCATATGATCTCATAATAAATGGGTCACCTAAAGATGAGGTTCTCCTCTGACTCAATCTCCTACAAATGACACAATTGACAAATCCTGTTAGACTGCAGAATGTGATGATCTGTCTCAATCTGGAGCTTATGTAAGAAAATCTTGAATTGACAAAGATCAATCCTCAGGCTATGCATTCAATGTCTATATGTATATGTAGGTTTGACAATAAGGCTATCCCTTAGTGGCTTGAAGTGCTTGGAATGGAATGTCATCTCAGGCCCAAGGCCATTAGGGGAAGTGGTCCAAGTGACCTGATGTACTGTTGGTGTATATTCTCTCTAATTATCCTATTCCAATCTTGTATGGAGGGCTGGAGGTGACCAGGTAATTCAAGGAGTACCTGAAATGGAGGTGGTGATTAATCCCAAACTGAATTGTCACTCTGGTGTGATGATTGTTAAGGGGTGTGCCTGCTTCTTTGGGCTTTACAGCGATACACCCTTTTAAAAATAAGGACTTAATTTTCAAAGGTAGGATACAAAATGATGGTAATTTTGGTCAGATCTCTGTGGGTCAAACTTGGAGCAATCGATGGAAGAATTTTACATAGTTCTGAAGCCATTTACGATCACATTTTGCATCTCTTGTGATAGACCTTGATATCTTTGGTGACAAACATTTTTCCCATCATTATCTACGATAGATTAAGGACACAAATTCTGAAGCATTCTTTGCATCAAATTGGGGCAAAACTTGAGGTAATCTAAGGTATCTCTCGTGGAATAATTTGGGGGTCTCCCCAAGGCACAAAATCCAAAAGTTTTGATAAAAAAAAGTTCGGATCCAAATGAGGAACTATGCCAAATCAAAACCTTCCACTTTCAAACTAGTTCTCTCCTTCGATCCATGTTCCAAGTTAGTGAACAATTTAACTCAATGCTTTCTGTACAACTTTTGTTTTGAACAAATAATTCAACAATTCATCAAATTGTTTTCTTGATAGGGAATTTAAAAGGTTGTGCTCAAACAAAATGCAATTCAGTGTTGGAGAATTAATGGCGATAAAGATTTAAAACAAAAGAATAAGAGCACACATGGAAATTTTATTGATGAACTAGAATTACCATCGTTGTCCTCTTTGTTCTACTTTCTTCACTTCACCCCCACTTGTTTTCTAACTGAGAGGGTTTATTTATACAATTACAAAGAATAATGGCTCAATCCTAAAAGGATGGATTCCTATCCTCCCAAAATAGATAAATCTAAACAAATTCCAATTATCCCTCTAATTCCTCAACCACATACTAGAACTAGCAAATTTCATTACATTAAATGGAAAGATAAAAATACCTGTTAAAAACGTATTAACAAGCTTAGAAAAATAATTGAAATGTAAACGGTTGTCCTGCAGCAACTCTTTATGTTTGCTACTAGAAAGTGTTAATGAATGTTATGCCTTCTTAGTTAAAACTTGTTGGAATTAGGGCCTTGAAATCAAATATCTTCATTCATTGATAATTTGTTCATTCTTGGCTATAGCATTGTCTTATTGCTTGGGAATATAGCTCATAAATCATAACTTTATTGACTCCATATACCCAATGGATGCCTTTTAAAAAGTCCTTATTGACTCAAATGATGTAGTAAAATCAAGCATAATAAATCCTAATGGATTCCAAAAATATTAAAATAAATTTATAATACTTACATAAACAAGAATGAATTTGGAGAGAAAGAATGGTATTTTTCTAAAATAAGTTCTACCTATTTATAAAGATAAAAGGACTTTATACAAATTGCCTTTTAAAGGGGAAATATTTTTGTCATTTCAATCTTTAGGAAATGACCTTATACTTTAAAAGAAGTATACCAAGTGATATTCTTGTTTAGATACATTAAAATTATAATGTATAAACTACGCGTTTTTATCCTATATTAGTGTTGACAACATCGTATATACTTCAAAATTACTAGTCCTTCATCATTCAACCTGTCACACCATCTGGTGCAGGATCATATCTCCAGAGTTTATCATTTGTTTATATGATGACTATGTGAATAAAAAATTCAAATCCATGATGGAATGCTAAAACACAAATGGTATCCTGTGCCATCAGTTATGCCGAGGGTAGACTGCACCTACACTTCTGTGCTGATAAATCCTAAGGTTGTCCTACACTTGTTGTTTCTATCTGCACAAGACAGGCTATACATGCTATTGCAGCCCGTAAAAGTTTGACACTAACCTTCAAATATCAATTCCAGTTCGTGAAATTGCAAAACTACAATGTGAAAATATTGCAGTTAATGAGGCCATCCTTCTTTAATAAAATGAATCTTTAAGCAATGAAACTACCATTCTCTCTCTTCAGCAATTAAATACCCACATCAGTGCCCCTTGGTTCCGTAATATTACACTACCAGCAATTGTGTCCCTCAGAGTTTACAGTGGTTGATTTTGTGAGAAACATGTGCTTACTTTAGTCTTTAGATGCCTTGCTTTTGCCTTTCTAAAGATAAATACCTTTGCTATTTACCATCATGCCTAGTTTATTTATCTTCAGGGTATGTTTTATGGTTATCTTCATGCTGTCCACATTATCCTTCTTTCTGTAGTGGAAAAAAAACACAGACAAAAAGCCACAGTCCCTTCTAAAATTAAAAGCCTTATAGTGTTAATTTCTCCTGCCAAGCATGCAATTAATGGACAATAACTCCTCATGCTAATAAGTCACTAATGGAAAAATTACCATCTATATATTTAATCCTAACCTCATGCTAACAATGTGAATGTTAAGTAGTACATACTTTTGCTGGAAAATGTAAACCTTTTAAATATTGCTGTTGTTATAGTTGCAACTTGCTACTAGTCCTTTTTCTTTAGGTGCAGTTTCATCCTTGCCAGGTCAGTGTTCTCAATTTTGGGAAAAAAAATATTCATGTCCACAAAGGTTCTAACTTACTAACACTCATATTTGAAATAGAGAAAAAAAAGTGGCACCACAAGGTATTAGAGTAGAAGTGTGTGCGGACTTAAGATGATGCTAGTTGGAAAAGAAACCTTTCCTATCTATATCAAGTTTCCTATCAATTTTCTGTTGGAAATTATTCCTAATTATTTTAATTATGGAAATGAGACATTATTATGACCACTCAGTTACCAAATCCGACCTATGGGGCTCTCTTTCTTCTCAAAAACACGTAACAACTACAGTGATAATAGTTTTGTCTTATTTCTGGTTCATATTTTTTTTTAAATATATTGACATCCCTTTCTGTAATATGATCTTTATATCTTAAACAACTTTAAGCAAGGGCTTGTAGGGCCCCAAACTTTAAAAAAGATCCTACCCGAAACAGATCCCTTTGAAGCACACAATTGATCAGAATCATGAAAACACTGTCAAACCCCCTTTCTGAAGAAATGATGAGAAAGAGAGAATAAATATATAGGTACAAACCCTTGCAGTCTCTCAGGAAACTTGCAAGGAAGCAATATGTACTTGTTTGAAGAAACATAAACTGACCTACCATAAAATGCCAATGAAATGTGTAGGGAAAAATACACCCTGAGGCCATATTTAAGCTAATTGAGTACTAGTGCTCCATTCCAATAGAGATCTGTAAGCCCAATGGCAAGGCGTTATCCTCTTTAGCCCATTGAAAATGTCATCACAATCCCACAATAGTGGTTGTGTACAAGAACAACCAACCTTTGACAGAACAAGAAAAAGTAAACAACCACAATGTAGTAGATGCATAGTAGCAACGAGGCCTTCCACAAAAAAGCTGCCAATATCAAGTAGGCTATGAAACCGGCCTATACTCCCCTTCTACATACATGCTACCAAAACAACTTTAAAACCCTTCCGTCATCCTCAATCAAACTATGAAAAGGTATGGCTTCAAATGACACCAATAAAAACACTCTACGTGGAGCTCTTGACTAATGTCATCACTTTTGAAAACTACAAAAGCAACTCGTCACAATATCTCAACCAAAGGTGCAAAATTATGCTACACAAAACCTCCACGTGTAGCACTTGTAAACGCATGACCTGCCATGGAGTCCTCTGCAGTATTTTCCCCAAATGAGCAAAGAATAAATCAAAAAAATGTATTGTTTGTAGTCTTGTACTTAATATTTTATGTACATCATTGTAAAGGTGGCTTGGTCAAACATCACAAATCTAAAAATCCACCTACTCCACTGAACTCTTGAATTACCTCCACCTATTGCAGCTCCTCTTATATATAACTAATGGAATGTAGAGTGTACATCACATCATTCACAATTTGACAATCTTATTTTGATACAACTTTCATTCTTATATCTTTATGTGAGTATTTTCCATAATGACGAAGTTTGGCTGAACTGGGCCAATAATTTAAAATTTGGAAAAGAATCATACAATCGAATTATTTGGTGCAATTTACTTTGGATGGTATGTGTAATCAATGTAAAAATTTGGTGGCAAGGAGATACATATTGTGAATTCTCATGGAAATATTTTGAGTTGAGTGTATAGTTCATACAGACAAAAGGCATCGTTATTGTTGACAGTTGATGAGCTCTTTTGTGATGGACAAATTCATCTTATGTGTCTCCTGCTTCTATCTTAGTAGCTTGTGATGTATTAGGTACTTGATGTTTCTAGATGTCGTAATCATTAATTCTAAGTTTTTTCAAATTTACTCTTGGTTGCTAGAACCACAACTGTCACATGCTCTTTGCTGCTAGATATTGATACCATTGGTTGTCTTCCTCACTATGTTCTAAAGATTCAACAGTCACATTATTTTTCAAATGTCATCTTTGAATCAAGGTTTGCTTCCTTTTCCAAAGGAAAACACTTCACGGAAGTGATTCTAAGTACTTGCTTATGAGCTATAGATGGTAAATGGGGTAAACCATCAGCCCTGATTATGGATCCTAATGTTCGGGGATCAAGAGAGTTGAACTCATGACCTGCTCAACTTTGGGGGAGAGATCTCACTTCTGGCTTATGACCACTTGAGCTAACCGATGAGGTTATTCAAGGTTTTCTTCTTGTGTAGGATATCTCTACTTTATTTGGGATTGTCTTGTATTGGTTTTACATCTTTTAATTTTTCATTTTACTGTCATTCTTTTGTGGGTCTAGTACCATTATCCTCTCATGTACTACTGGTCTGTGCAAAATTTTTGATCTCCAAATTTTATTTTTTTAAAATTTAATCTTTTCATTGGTTTTTGTAATGGACTATAAAACTATTTCATTCTCTTTAGAACCTTGAAACTTTGGTTCTAGGATTCTATTTCATTTAATAAGAGACTCCAACAATGATCTAGAAAATATTAATGTTTCCTCAATTTTGCAGTGGCTGCATTGGCTGTAGTCACCTCAAGGAGGGAAAGAGGATTCTCAAAAGGCTTTTTCAGAATTTACCAAGGGGGTGAATGTGGGCATGATTTTGATCCCTTTATGGTGGCCTTGAATGAGGCAAGGAATTCGGATTAGCCTGTTAAGACCTGAATTTTGAAAAATTTATATAATGTTTTAGTTTCATGAGATGTATAGTGCCGAATTATTCAATACCAGTTTTTATGCATTCCTTTTGTTTTTCCCCATATCATATCGAATTTGGTAACTATGGTATTTGCATTACTGGCTACTCTTGTTCATATCAGTTAGTCATAGCCTAACAATTTGGGCTTTTTGGAATCCAATAGATTTGGCCACCTCAAAGTTTCCCCTGCTAAGAATTCTTCTCAAACTCTCCTCTACAATAAGAGGGAACTTGGGAAGCTCTCTTCACTTATAATTTCCAGCTTAGGCAAAAGATCGCATAGCTGATGCTGGATAATGGTAGCCAAAAGAACTTGTATCACTTGTGATCTTATCACTAGGTTGTTGTGATCTACTTTTTAGCACAACCTACTAACGGCATCATAAGGTAGTATATGATGCCTTCCAGGAGACCTATTGATTTCCCTAATATTGTAAATCTCACAAACTTATGTCATCGTCTCTCAATTCCTTGCAACATGGAGGCATGGACCTCAACTTAATCAATCTCCATAAGTTTAGGACTCTTATTTTGATTTAATGTTCACACCCTTCCCAACTTATGATAACCTACTCCATGGATTTCACACTTCAATAGGGAGTTACACTTTTAAGCATCTAGTCAAAACTCCAATTACTCATTTTCCATTAGGAATTGCTTCACTCAACTCAACGATAAAGCAATTTGAGTTACACCCCTCTAAGAAAAAACTTGTTCGTGAATCCCTGCAACCCAAGGATATGGTGGTCAACTCTTTTTTACAAATGGTTCAACAACCCATAGTTAGCTTGATTCTCCAACGAGGACATTCACATTATTACTTTGTAGAGGAACATGTTTTGAGTTTGCGGCATGCACTTTCACTTTAGAGTATGCTATTTTTGATCTTGTCCCAACATCCACATAGGTCAATCAATCTGACACACACTGCCCCAAATATAAAATATATGAAAACTACCAAAATTCCTGAATATCAAAATTAGAGGAGACATAACAAGATGAACATCAAATTTTCTGTACAATTTATTTTGTGGATTGTTGGGAATTGAATGCACTTGAAATGTGTCAGAAAGTTATTCCATTCCTTTGGAAGCTTTCTGTCCACAAATTAATCTATAAACTCCTTGATATGATTCCACTAGTGAGTTGATTGTGAAAAATGAATCAAATGAATGTTTGTGTGACTTAAATAAGTGAGAATCAAGGTTTGGGAGGACTTCACCACCTATTTTGACATAGGAATAAAAAGAGAATTAAAATAAAAAAAAATTATAAGTTATTTTTATATGTTTGTAGGTGTCATTTGGAAGAGGGAGAGTTTAGAATTACTCACGGTATTGTGGTAATCCTGGGACTTCTTATTACTTGGGAATGTCACTCTTAAGTACTAGGGGTGTCTTACTTTAGTAAAGGATATCACCACTTATGTTTCTTGCCATCCATTGTGTACCGAGGATGATAGGAAAATCCCCAAAGATACTAACATGCTTGGAGGATGGGGGACAGAGAATTGGTCTCTTTTCTAACATTCTACCCACATTTACCCAACCCTTCACCTATTTCCACCTACCACAATTTTTTACACATACAACTAATGGAATGTAGAGTGTGCAACAAGAAATATTTTTTTCGTAATTGCATGCGTTTGTGTATATTTGCATTGTTGGGTACCTATTTAGGTTCCAAGTTAGGTGCCTCTCTCAACCCTTCACTAGAAAGATCCTTGATTTGCTTGATGACCTGCATGCATTCCTCTACATGCTGTCAAAACCTATTTAAGTTTTGGGTAGGAACTTCCTAGGGTGAAAGGGAGTTGAGAATCTCTACCCTACCCTCTTGTTGCATCCCTTAATATAATTTTTAATTATATTTTTATGTCTACAACATTTAATTTCAAAGTCATTCCTTTCCTATTTAATTTGTTTTGGAAACTATGTTTGTATTCTTATGTCTAAGTTGAAAATTCTTTCCATGGGATAGCTCTAGTGTTTGACTGCTTTGAACTTCATGTAGGAGTTCTCAGGGTTCTTTCCCAGGGCTGGCTGCCCCTTTTGTGTGCCTCTCTCGACATCCCTAGTGGGTTAGTCTAGGTTTACATTCGATACCATCTGCAAATTGTAGGGAAGTGTCTGGGTTTTCCCCACCTGGTTTTCCCTAGAAAAGAAGTTGAAATTTTTCTCCACATTGTGAACTTTATGTCATTAAATATTTATATAAAAAGAATATATTTGTTAAAGTGAAAATATTAGACGCATAGATATATATTTCTCTGTTGCCTAATTTTTAGAAGGTGCTTCTTTTCAAACTGTCCATGTGTGCAAAATCCTGCGGGGTTTGCTGTGAGGTTTTCTTTAGGAAAATGTTGAAAAATCACTCCGAATTGTGAATTTTATGCCTTCAAATATCTGTGTAAAAGGTATATATTCGTAAAAGTGTGCATATGGCACAGATAGACATATTTATTTGGTGCCAAATTCTTTGAAGTTGCTTGTTTTGAAGTTGTCCATGTGTGTGTGTTGATTTCTCTAACCCCAGATGTTGGCTAATCATTGACTCGACAGATTCCTTTTTTATTAAATAATTATTACTGCAAATCTACTGAATAAAAAAAATTGTTGAGATTTTAACACAAATAAACATAAACAGTGGAAGCAAAATAATCACATCAATCTCGTACACATGCACACATATATCTCTGCCTTTCAAATCTGTTGTTTTATCAATCAATCTTCAGCATACAAGGGCTCCCTTACTGGTATAATGGCCCATTGAGGAAAAATACAAATACAACAAAAATTTGGGAAATTCCAGCTGATCAAACCCTCCAAAACTCATCATTTGACCTTTCTGGCTAATCTGGATCCTTCTCCATTGCTATCCCTTGCACTCCTCCTCGAACTCCGCACACTTGGATGAATGTCCTCCAGCCAATCATTGAGATCCTCACTACCTCATTGTCTTGTGCTTACTAATGTGTCTTCTCTTTTAGCCTAGTGTTCCTTTTATAAGTTTGAGTTATTGATTGAATCCAAAACTTTGATCTCCAAGGTGATTCATTGTTGAAATTAGATCTCAACATCATTTGAGATCAATGTTTGAGATTCATTTAATTCATTAATGCAAATAGCCTCTGCGTTTCATTAGTTTAACTCACTTTTTCTTATAAAAGCCAATTACTTTAATAATTCTATTAATTAAAGTAATTTTCAAGGTTAAGAGTTTTTTGGAGTATTGCCACATGTTTACACACTTAGACATGTGTAGACAGTCTTTTGAATATCTTCAAAGTCTGGAGGAGTACTCTAGGAGAACAGAGTATGATGAAGGAGACCTCTTGAATAAGGGAAGTAGTGATTTGCTACTGTAGAAAGACCTTGAGAGTACAAGGGTCAATGGAAGACAATATTTTAATATGTAACACAACATGTGAAGGATAAAGCTGGAAGAAGAGAGCATTGTGACGAAGTGCTTGCTAAGTGTGAAGAGGAAATTAAACTGCTGGAGAAATTGATGAGAGAAACTGACGGTAGAATAGAAGCTGCAATTACAGTTTCTGAAGAAGAAGATGTGTCTCAAGTAGCCATGTGACAGGAGGATGCAATAATTTGTTTGCAGGTTCATTAAAAACCATGAATGAGTATGAGTATGTGATCAAAGAGATTAAGAAAGAAGACATCATTAGAACAAATGATGTAGAAGAGAGAATCACCGACAGTCTTATGAATTCTTCTAAGAATTCGAATTAGCATACTGATGTGCTGACCGAGGAAGAGGAAACATAGCAGCAAACTAAATTGTTGCCAAAGGAAGATAAGGCATAACAGCCTTATGTTTTTAATTTTAACAAGTGTTTTATGAATGCAGGTTTTGTTGCAAATGTTGGAGAAGATTTAGCACAGCTAAGCCAAATAAAGGTGAAAGAAGAGAATTCTATGGAAGAAATCAATCCATGGAATAGAGAAGTTAATCTGCTGGAGAAAGTGCTGAACAGTCATGAAAGAGGGTAAGGATGATAGGGAGGCAGAAAGTAAAGCACAAATGGTAGCAAGCCAAGGAGGAGTCAACATAGGAGTCAGCATAGTAAGCAAGGAAAAAGTGGAGGCAAAGTCTACAACAATGTCTACAATGGCAGCAAGCAAAGCCAACATAGAAGACAAGAGCAACAACCTGGAACAAAGAAATATGAAGCAGAAAATAGACCAATTCAAAGATATGCTGGACATATAAATTGAAGAAATATGGCAGCAGATGATGAAGCAATTCAAATGGAGGAAAATGGTAGCAGCAACAAGAAAGATCAATCATAAGTTGAACCTGATTGACAAGAAGAAGAAAATAGAGCAAAATATAGCAGAAGTATAGCAGTAGCAAAGGAACAAAACATCTGGACAGTTATAGAAAAATGTATGGGATCCAGGAAGACAAAAATCAAAAAACACATGATCAGCAGATCATGAATATTTTCTACTTTGGGAGTCTAATGCAGGAGCATTCAGCCCAAGGAAAATCGTTGTAAATAGTAAACATAGGGGGTCATGCATTTTAGGAAACAGTTTTCCTAAGTATCAAGTTAATGTAATATATAGGCCTTTAAGTGTGATTTAATTAGATAATGGGAGAATATGTAAATGCTCTCAAAATAAATAAATGAGAACATGAGTGGTAGAAGTCAAATCCAACTCTTAAATAGTTCCATGATTCTAGGAACAAGAGAGAGCTTTTAGGCATTAAATGGGAAGCTGATAAGAAGAATTTTTTGCTTTAAAACAGAGAAAAAGATGGAATGGATAAAGTCTCAAGGAGACTTATCTACCACATATGTATGCATGCAGAGAGATTTAGGGCTTTTGTTAGAGGATTGATTCCAATTCAATGTGTTCTCATAAATAAGTGAACCTGCACATTCAAAGGAAGAGGCCGCTAATAGTAGAATCAGGCATATGTGTGTGTGAGACCGAGGTGTCTTGGGTGTAATCTGTGCTTGTATATTAATATATGCAGAGTTTTCCTGACTATGTCAGAATGTATTAAATGCATGTTCTATGATTGTTTATGGTGTGAAACCGTAGGTTTGCAATAATTGTGGGCAAACAAAGTCGAAGGCAAGGCACAGAGAGGAGGATTCAAAAAATCGTAATGGACCATCGAGTCCCATTGAAGAATCAGAGCAACGCTCTGGAGTGAAAGAGAAGTTGAGAGCTCAAGGAATTGAGTTTAGAGGGGACATTGAGGACTGTTTGAGCAGAACAACGAAGTGAAATTGGGTGAGATAGAAACCCATAGAGAAACGCTGAGAATATAGCAAAAAAATAAGCAAAGAGAAGAGTGGATAAGTGAATCAGAGTCACATAGTGGTACTAGCAAGGACAGGAGCTTTTGAAAAAACTTAAGCACAGAGAGAAATTGAAGAAAGCGTGAAGAAATTCCAAGTAAAGGGAATAAACAGAGAAATGCAAGTGACACTCAGTAGCCAATAGATATCATAGATCAATGGTTGTGATTTAATCGCATCGGCGGAAGACCCTTTTAAAGTGATTGGAATGAGCCTTGGAGAATTGCGAAGAGCGAGCAACAATTAATCACGGACCGTTGGATCATGGCCAGATCAACGGTCATGATTAAATCGCATATCAGCAATTGGATGTGACAAGGGTCAACAGTCATGAGTGTTGCGATATTGCCGATAGCAATAATCGGCAATCAGCATTGACAATATATTGGCGTTGGCGGAGATTGGGGTTATAAGCGGATAGACTTGGTAAGGGAGGACCTGACGATAGCTATGAAAGTGAATATATAGAATTTGAAATCCGCTATAAAAGTTCAGAGCAAAGTCCTCCGTGTATTTTTTGTTTATTCTTTATAATTGTGGTAGAGTGTTGCGAGCCTTTTAAGGCTTAAACGATCCGATACTCATATCAGAGTCGGAGGAGGGGTGATGGAATATATGTGTATGACCTACGGAAGATGTGATGGCTGATTGCGATGAGGTACACCTCGAGTAATGTGCAAAGGTTGTATCGAGGAGGAAAAGGTATGTCTTACATACGTTTCCTTTGTAATTGATCGTTTAAATGGGAATAGCGCCGATATGAAGGTTATACATTAAACACATATAAGAAATGGGAAGTGGAAGAATATATATGTGCCTAAGGTTTATAATGGCAGTTTAGAAACTCCTGATAGGAGGTTTCAGGTGGGGTGATTGGTTCCGAAACAAAGGGGCTTATAAAGGGGCCTTTTACCATTTATGTTCTGAAGATTTAACTCCATTGCAGAGTTAAATACTTGGGATAGTTGTGGATGCATTATTGGAAAATGCATACTGTGGATATGTGCGGGTGGTTAGCCCTGCGCCAAACTGTGAGACAATTCCAACCCCATAAATATCAGTTTCTTATTTAAAGTTATACCCACTAGATTAGAACCCGCACAAGGAGAATTCCATTCCCGTTTCAAAAGAACCTGCGATCGACTTATACCATGCTATTTAATATTTTATGTATTTCTTCGCATCCTTGGCCCGTGACATAAAGATGCAATCGACTACCTTGAATTTTCTATACTAACACTCCTAAACAATAATAAAGTATGCCCAAATCTGTCATTTCAAATGATTTATGTAGCTCACCTTTTGGTTGTTGTATGCAAGCATGCTTGTCTAGCGTTTCCCAAACTTATATAGAGCCATATTTAGTATACTTTTATAGTTTGACTTAGATGCTCACTTTTCTTAATTTAGATGCTTTTCTTAGTACTATTTTATGCATAGATTTATCTTAATTAAAGTGCACAATAGAGAAGGGTTCTATATTTTGAGCAGGGGACACTCTTCTAGGTAGGAGGTACTCTATTCTAGGGAGCTTCTGTCATGCATTTTAGGTGATTTATCCTAGATAGAGTTCCAAGTCCCTAAATTTTTCAAAAACCCACCTAAGCCTAGCTATCTAACCTAAAATCATTTACATTCTAGTCATCTCTTGGTTGTGATTTTATAGAGAGAGCCCTCTATGGTTTGGTAGGGCTAGCTACCAAATTAAAATCTTGGTCTGTTGTTACCTCTGTCGATATCCTCATCAGCGTGGGACATTGTGGAGGATAACAGAGGGCATGACAGCTAGGGAGTGCTAAGGTGTTCTAGTGAATGTAAGGTTCCCAAGTCATGGAAAAATGAAATACTAGTTGTGAGGTCATGACTGCCAAGGTTTGTTAGGGAATTTTAGGGAATGCTAACATGTTCCAGATAGTACGAAGACATGTCAAACAAGCTCATATGTGCCAAGTTCTAAGGCATGCCAAGATGTACAAGGGTTCCAAGTCCCTGTCTCCTCTTCTTCCATACGCTATCCACTTTTGACATTTCCTTTGCAATCTTTGGTGCATTTGCTAGTTATAGGTCATTTATAGGTTATAAATGTCTTTAGGGTTTTACTTCTAATTGAGTATTAAACTGAACATATTGATTTTATTATACATAACTATTTTTCCCTCCACCCACTTTTCATAACTTCAATAACCATTAGGTAAGGACCTACAACTTCGATGCTGCTTTGCTTGTTTAGTAAAATATTGTCGAGGCTTTAATTTATTGAAAGTTGTAGAATTTAAAAGTTATGAAGTTTCAAGGTCTAATTTTTAAAAGTATAATTCTTTAAAGGGTGCTAGCTCAATGGAAGAGCACCTGCTTTACAAGCAAGAGGTTGGTGATTCAATTCCATTGTGCCTTGACATCCATATGGAATGACAATGATCAATTTTTGGTGATGGAGGCTCTTTTGACCATCACCAATGAGATTTGGTGACATCTTTTTACCCTCACCAAAAATATGAAATGGTGACGGTCAACGAACACCACCATATATACGCATCAATAGTGACAGCCCTCAAAGGTCCATAACCATAAATTGTTGTTGTTTATATGAAATGGTGACGGTTGTTGTCCGTCATTATAGTCATTATTCGTGATGGACCTTGAATGTCACCACAACACCTATACTTATGGTAATGTGGTTTTTGGTGACGGTCAACGAACATCACCATATATATGCACCAATAGTGACGGCCATTAAAGATCCATCACAATAAATCATTGTTGTTCATTTGAAATGGTGACGGTCACTATCCGTCATTATAATCAATATTCGTGACGGACCTTTAATGTCATCATAACACCTATACTTTTAACCACACCACCTTTCGTGACGTTCAATTTTTGGTGACTGAGGTTATGGTCCATCACCATTGCTCATATGCAATGGTGACAGACGCTATCTGTCATTATAAATCATTATTGGTGATGAAATTTGAATGTCACTACAACACCTATATTTTTGGCGACGCCACCTTTGGTGACGTTCAGTTTTTAGTGACGGAGGCTATGGTCTGTCACCATTGCTCATATGAAATGTTGACAGTTGCTATCCGTCATTATAGGTTATTATTGGTGATGGAATTTGTATGTCACTGCAACACCTATACTTTTGGTGACGCCACCTTTGGTGATGAATTATCTTTTGACCGTCACCAATGAGCTTATGGTGACATTTTTCACCCCTCACCGATGTCTGTTTTTCTTGTAGTGTTTAGAGTAAACAAGATAGCTAAAATACAATATGACATATGCATGAAACTTGATGGATCTATTATATTAAGAAGTGTAAGTTCTAGTCATACAATACAACCATGACCAACCACTAGTTCTGACAGCGGAACATTACAGTCATTGCCGCTTGGTCCTCCAAAGAGATATACTAGCTCTACACAGTGGAGAAGCCAAGGCTCGTTACAATACTATCCAAGCTCTCTCTAAGATACTCTTATTGGAAGCTTGGCTGACAAAAAGCCTCTAAAATTGAGTTATGAGGTACTATAAATAGAAAAGGGTGGGGTGACCCTTGACATTCCCCTTTGTGACTGTTCACCTACCCTCATGACTCTTCAACTACTCTATGATTATTACATTTAACTGTCGACACTTGAACTGCCACTTGAAAAGATGTTACATACAATATTCACATGTACCCATGTGAGACAAAATGGCTTGAGAAAGCTATGCAAGACATCACTAACACTCGGACCGTTGTGGTAAGACCAAATATTCGACATTCTCGTGATGGTTGATGGTGACGAACTGATGCCAAGCTTGGTCATCCGTGATGGTGTCCGTGCGCTCAATGGTGACATCCTGCTAAAAGTGAATTCTTGACTCCATTGCATCTGGTTACACTGATATGGATCCTTTGTCCAACTCGTTTGATAGCATGCGTATCATTGTCTTGAGTGTGGTTGGACCAGTAACATACTGATGCATAGTGTCTATGCTTATCTCCAAGTGTGTGTTGGTGACCATGTGCATCAACTTGTCCAAGTACATGTTTAGCTCCAGTCAGACTTGCTTCTTGTCTTTTCCTCAGTGAGTGTGCCAAATGGGTGGGATCACATGCATGCGCATAATGACATGCATTCTACTGAATTCCCTTGCATGCGATCAACAACACTGCTCACCTTGTTTGTTCCGTGCCAGCTGCTGGGATGGATCTATAACTTGTATGGGCACAATTTCATCTGTTTGTGTATTTTGCGCCCTGCGATGTGCCTGTTCATGTTGCAACTCATTCTCTTATCTATGTAGCTCATGTTCTTCCTTGAGTTGTTGCTTCAACACATGCAACTCCTTCTATGTTTCTCTCTCTTCCTTTGCATGATCTTGTGTCACGCCGTCACCTCATAACCTCAATCTCCAAAGCTTCTTTCATCATGAATGGATCTACTTTGAACTTGTAGCTTTGCTCCACTTCTATTCTATCAGCAACATTCCTCTTGCATTCGTCACATGGAGGTGTGCTGCCTTTTGCTGCTACTAATGGTGCTACTTGTTGTGATTTCATTTTTATTCATCTTGATATCCTTGTCCATGAACAAATTGATGTCTTCATAGGTAGGCAAGCTCATAGACACTTGCTTGGTTGCAAACCCCATTGTGCTCTTAACGACGTCATTTGACTCTGCTCTCCTGAAGGCCATTGTACTTGTGCTGCTGAGAGACAGACAAACAACTGTGATTCTAGAGACATAGCGGCACTCAGGAAAGCAATTTGTCGGTTGAAAACCAAAACAAATTTGAGGACTGACTTGCAATATAGCTTTGTGATTGATCGTGAAGGTTGCGCAATTTCAGCCAGAAGGTCAGGATACTGACTGCCAAAACTGCGCAAGGCACAGTCTGGGCTATCAGGAGGCTGACTGACTGCTGGAACTATGCAATGCAAAGTCTAGCCTGGTATGCTGAGGATTGAAACTGCGTAATGCGTAATTTCAGTCAGCAGTGACATGCAACCAAAAAATTGCATTGCGCAGTTTCTAGGGCTAGCAGGACATTACCTCCAAGAATTGCGTAATGAAATCCTAGAGGTCAGTGTTGGGCCATACTTGCGCAATCTCTGGAGGGAAGGCAGAGCCTTCGCTTCTGAAAATGCATAGTTCTAGCCGGGCAAGGCACGATCTGGGCCAAGGTAGCCCAGACCAGCTGACGGACTAATGAAAACATGAGAAGTCTGAATGCATGGTGAAACTGAGTGTAAACAAGAGTGAATGATCATGCATGCAAACAGTGAGTGCAGAATTTAGAAAATGAAAAAACATGCATGTGTGTGAAGTGAGTCGCTGTAACGGTGACCGTCAGTGAAACAATTTCATGCGTGTGACAGTAGTGAGATGCGAACAAAAACTGAAATGGTTCTTCTACAAGCTAACATACATCAAAATGACAACAAATGCTCACTAAAATCAAGTAGAAAACACTCACACAAAGCAAAACACAAAAAGCGACAAAAACGCAATGGAAGACATGAAAAGTGAGCTTACCCCGAAACAACTAAGCTAAATGTGTCGACGACTCTTAGATGTAATGTGGGATTGCTATAGACATATTTGGGCACTGCAACCCCAAACTCATACGTTCATAAACCAAGGGCTCTTTAGTCCCTAAAAGTGTTGTTCCACACCTTAAAGGATCATGGTCAACTGATTACATCATTTCCCAGAAGTTCCACCTGAAAAACTACTCAGAACTAGCCAAAACTGGACCATACTGACTGCTCCATGGTCAAGGTGCGATGTATACTAGCTGCCACACTAGCCAGGTGTGATGCATACTGAAATGGCCTTCTATGGGGTGCAATGAGCGAGAATAGACAAATGGCAAAGACAGTTTGCTAAGTGGATGATCATGGAATCTTCCAGAAACTTCTCCCGTGACACTTGCCTCTCTGAATTTGCCCAGGGATGAGTAAGAGATCAATGAAATCTCCATGTGGAACCAAGAACTATCAGTGGAATGACACTAATCAAAATCCCAGAGCTGACTCACACCCTTGCAATACATCTATAAATGGATCCCTCATCTGAGAGATTTGGGAGGCTGGAATTTTGTAATTTGTAAGGAAGTGTTGTTGGTTTATCTGTGAGAAGAGACATTGTATTGTTGGGTGATCTTACTTTTCATGAGGTGAAGAGGGCTTCTATGTTGGGAGTATGATGCTAGATCAGACAGCTGGATTGTAATCCTCTCTTCTACTATTAATAAAGATCTTTGAGTTTTCCTCCATATAATCGTGTATTTGTGAATCTTATTGTTTATGAATGCAATTGTATGGTCAATGTGTTTCTGATTCTGCATTGTTTATGATGCTTTAGATAGAGATGATTTGATGGTTTGCTCTTACTTTGACTCTACAGGTACTCTTTGAAGCGGGACAAGTAGGAGAAGAGTGGAAAATTCTATCAAGGGAAAGAGAAATCAAGCAAGGATCAAAATGGAAGATCCAGGTTGGTCCTCTTTTCTTTCCTTTTATCTATTACACTTAAAGGAAATCTCGAATTGCTTAGATTGTTTGTTTCTAAGATAGCTACCCATCTTAGTGGGACTACCAGTTCGAATCGACACTAGTTTTCCCTGAAACAAAATGGCGACTCCACTGGGGATCGAATAGTTTGTTTTGTTTGTTTATTTTTTGCTTTATAAACTATAGACGAAGCCTAAAGTTAGCTAGCTAGCCTTTGAAACGCCTTTGCTATGCAATTGCGAAGTAGATGAATGCTGCTTTAGTCAATCTCCGGTTTGTTTTATGAACAGAACATCTAACTTACAAGCATTCTAAGTGCCCTTGTGGTAGCTCATAACCTCATAAGATCTTACCCCTATACTTTGTTTTTATTGTCCATCATAACTCAACCTAAATCACTGAACTTAGCTGCAAATTTTGAGCAAAAACCAAGCTCAGTTTCGCTCCCTGGTCCATCGCACTGTCTATAACTGGGCAACCTATATTCATCGCACCTCCCGTGTGTTGCAGGTGAGATGCATCCCTGTTTCCTTGTGTTGCTAGTGCGATGATTGAGTGATAATGTTTCTCTCTCTGAAAGTTGGTTTTTTCCTCCTTGTTTTCAACTCTATTAAGTAGTTTTGCTGTTCATGATCAGTATCTTCTTGCTGAAACCTTCTTCCTTCACATATTTCAGCCTCCATTAGTTAGGATTGTAAATGTTTTTGTGTATTTGTCTATCATCTACAGTCTTCCTTTGTCAAGAGTAGCTTAATCAAACTGTCATTTTTGATGCAAGTGTCATAATTGTCATTTTGTTTTCAAAAGAAGAGTGTCATAAAGTCTTCCTCTTCTAGATAGTTGATTGTACTTTGTTCATTGTACTTGATTTGAGTTATTAGTATTTGAAGTGTCGAAAATAGTTTTCAATTCAAAATCGAAAAGTGTCGTCTTAGTCTTCCTTTTGTTTTGAAAAGAAATTGTTAGAAATGTCGCTTTAAAAGAAAATAGTTCAGATCTATAATTAGCTTTCCTTTTTGGCATTCATGCATTAAGGAAACATAAAAAAAATAAATGCATGTGCAATTGATTTTTGGCTGCATGCAGAATATGATTTAGGAAAGTGCATTTAGTGTGTGCTCTATGCTCTCTACTGAAAGAAAAATCACAATCTTCTTTCCTTTGTAGCTAGGATTTTCATTGCTAAAAGAAAATAAACGATTGTTTATCATTTTAGATTGCATATTTAGGAATTTTACATCTACATCACGCGGTGAACCTTGAAAGACAAATTTCTAAGCAAGATCAACTCTAAAATAAATCTCAATGAACATAAAAACGTTTTGGAACCTAACACAACACATCTAGAAGTATAGGCTAGAGACGTGTTCTGGCGTCATAAAACCTGGTAACTATCGTTTTCATCGAAGGTTGGGTGATTCCTCCTCTTTGATACGACAAGTTACCAGTATGGACTTGTGCTCCCCGTACCGTCGAGTATATATTCGGAGACCATAATAGGTTGATATCCTTTATCCTTAGGAAGCCGTGTCTGTCGCTCTATCGATCACAATGCACTGAACACAGCATTCGGGAAGATTGACTACCGTACTAAGTCCTTGGTAATTTCTCTATCATTTATCACCAAGGTGTATTTTGTAGTTTTGCGATCGGTTTGATAATCCCTCTATCTAGATTTCCAAAGTAGTCACTTTCGTTCCTTTTCGACTCCTTAAAAGAAAAGGTCCATCTGAGCACTTGTCATATCAGGCTCATTAAAAATCGAAGGCGACTAGAGTCACCTTTAGCTTTTTCTCGACTCTTAAAAATTGAAAAAGCAAGTTGCGTCAAAGTGTCTTAGAATTTATTTAAATCGGAATACCTTTTTCCCCTTTAGTTTTGAGTTGATCAAGTAATCCACAATTGTGGAAGAAAGTCAATCAAAACCCCATTGTTCACGGAGACTAGCGAGTCAACTATCTTTGACCCCGGAGACGAAACCATCCTGGGAAAAATGGTCTCGTTTAACTGAGTCCAATTCACCTGATTTATTTGAAACTTGTGTTTCAACATCGTCAGAGGCTACAGTTACTCCAATCATTTCTGGTACATCTGCGTTTACAGAAAAAGTTCCGCAGTTACAAGAGGACATTAGAACTGATCCTAGTGTAATGGTAGACACTTCTATTCCTGAAACAACTCCATCTAGGGCTGAGCCAAAAACTGAAGTTCACTTACTTGAATGCCTCGAAGTTGAGTTCTAGAATTCAGAAGGTGTCACCCCTCCAGTATCTGTTACTACAAAAGCTACACTTTCTTCGGCTCCAGAAATATTTTACGGACTTGACGGTCTACCTCTTCCACCTAGATTGATTGCCATAGAAGAGATAGCAGAGGATCTTCCACCCAGTACTCCAGTGCATTTTGGAGTTGGGATCCACCTATATCCTTCTACTACAAAAGTTAGTTCTTTTAATCATTCTTCATCGCAAGTTCCTGTCGAATCCCTAGGAAATCTTTTGGATAGACTAAATATGTCTGAACAACCATCAACATCTAGGACTGTATCAATGGACATGGCTATGGCGGAACTTCTTGTTGCCATTCCTACAATGTTCGCTGGTATACCATCTGTCCCAACTAGTTATCAACAAAAAGCTGGAGTCCACTCAGGGACTGTTTTGATGACATGGTCTATTCCTATTTCTTCATCTGGAATCTCATATGGTATTTCTTATGTTGAAACTCAACAAGTTGATCCAATATGTCTTCAAAGGCCGATTTAACCTTTAAGCACTAGATTGCCACCATATGGGGGGCAGTATGCCTTTTCATTGTTCCCTCCTGTAGAACAACCATATGGGAGTTTACAACAAAATTCAGGTCAAAATGGAATTACATCCAGCGGTTGGGTACCAATACTGCCTCAACAACCAAGGGTTGTATATTCAATGCAACCAGTCCAACCTGTGTCGAATATTCCCACTACACTTGCTATTATGACTGTATCGCAAGTACAAGAGCTACCTGTTGTGTGTCAACCTCAAGTTTCTCAGGTTGTAATACAACAACCTCTCATCTACGCGATTCAATCACAACCTCAAGTTAGTGCCTCCTTACCTGGAGCGACTTAGGCTCAAACAGGTACTATCACTGCACATCTTGGTCAATCATCTAGTATTGGACAACAAGAAATGGTCCAACAACCATGGCTGGTACAATATCAACAACCGCAATTCCAGCAATCATACCAAGGACCTGAGTAACAAGGCTTTGTAAGTGACGGGAAACCACATTTCCAAAACAGTTATCAACAACCATAATATAATGGTTATGCCCATCAACCTTATCAAAGTTACCAGCATCAAATACATTATGCTGGTATGCAAAGACCTACTGCTCAGGCGATTCCATCTTATCTTGGGTATGCTTCGCCTAACCTGAATCAACAGTCGCCTTTTGTAGCAACTCTAGAATTACCAGATCTAAACCAGCTGACGAATGATCGAATTGCTTATGCCCCTTGGTGGCCAGCGATTCCTCATAAACTTCCCTCTGATATTCCTAAATTCAATGGAAATCTAGGTGAAGATCCATCGAATCATGTAATGACATTCCATTTGTGGTGCTCATCCAACTCCTTGAATGATGATTCGATTAGGATGCTAGTTGGTCCAACAGCAAAATGGTATATTGAATTGCCTAAAGCTTCGTTTGATAACTACAACACCCTTGCCACTACCTTTTTAACCCATTTTTAGTTATCCATTAGGTACGAAACAGGGACAGAACTCCTTACCAACTTTAAATAGACGACAGCCACTCACATATCTGATCATATTCATGAGTGGCGACGTCGTCGAAGAATGGTGAAGACATATGTTCTTGATCAACTTTTAGCTGAATGGTTTATAAAGTCATTATTACCCTCTATTACAGAGGATGTGGCTAAGGGAGGAGTTGTCACTCAAGAGAAAGTCATTGCTCGTGCACAATATTTCGACTTGATCTATACTTAGTCTGGCACGCTCTACGACAAAATTCCTGACGCTCCTAGACCAGAATTTTCCATTCCTCCCCCTCCTAAATCAAACAAGGACTCTCATGCCGACGATGGCGTGATCAATACCACAAGCATGAAAACCGCAAAGGCTACATCTAAAAAAGCCCGTGCAGTTTCTAGTCAAAAAGTAGATGAAGAACCTATTGCCTCGGAGATTAATGCCATGTCAACTGACAAGGGAAAAAATCCTAAGAAACTAGTGGGCAAGAAGAAAGGGACAAACAAAAAGAAGAAATAGGAAGATTCAACTCTTGAGAAATCTTCTAGAAACCCTACTGGAAGAAAGAAACCTAGTCAGCCATGTTTCATATGTGATGAGGACCATTACATGAAAGATTGTCCACATTGAGCTAAGGTCACGAAGTTTTTCAAAACGACTTCAAATACCTCAGTGGTATTGACTGATCCATTTCCAAACCCAGAAACTAATCTGGTTGCTAGTGATCATGCTTCTCCATCCCAAGTGCTTATGTTATCCATCTCAAAACAACAAAATGATGCTTTGATATCAACAAGGAATAAAGATTATGGAAATCCATAGTCGTCGGAAAGCAAGGCTACAGATCAACCCAATAGTTCGACAACAACTTCGCCAGAAGTTGTTCCACCAATCATTCCTGAATTAACAATAAAATCGTGTAAGGGAGTAGTACATAAATCGACATTTAATCCTCATGCTCGAGCAGCACAAAATTATAATATAGTGGAGTATCTAGCCCAATCGCCATCTGCTATGTTGACACTTGAAGTACTGCAGAATTGCCCCTCCCAAAAGCAGGCTTTGTTATCAGCGATAGGTGGGATTGATCCAACCGATTCCAATCTAGTGGCCTTTAATCATAAAGGATACAAACCTTAGTTACCGGCCCAACTCACTTTCCTCATACAGGTAAAAGCCCTCAACAAAACTGTTCATCGAACAATCATTGATGAGGGGGCATTTACCTGTATTATGTCAATGAGTTGCTGGAAAACTTTAGGCTCACCACCCTTGTCACGATCATCAACGACATTAAAAGCATTCGATGTAAGGACATACGCGCCATATGGGATATTAAGTAACTTGCAAATCGAACTGGGGGGCAAGACAGTAGAAATTGAAGTCAACTTCATTGATGGAAACCTTGACTACAATATCCTACTGGGTAGGCCCGTGATTTATGCTATGGCTATGGTTGTGTCAACATATTTTAGAAAGATTGCATTCCTCTTTCAAGGTAGAATGACAATCATTGACCAACTAACCTTCCTCCCCAACAGTTCACAAGTTACCGGAAGCATTCCATTGATCCATGGAAGCTCTTAATCGCTTCAAAATATTGGATTAGGTCTCCTAAGAGACCCTTCCTTAATGGGTACTTTTTCCCTTCCGCCTCTGAGTAATCTGGTGGAAGTGGCCACAGTGGAAACCTGTCACATGATATCTTCTACATTGTCAAAGATTAAGAATAATTCCGAACATTTTGTTAGCATGGATCATTGCCAAGTGTTGCCCCCAAGCCCTATAGAATTGTTGTAGCAATCAATATTCTGGGCATGGGCGGAAAACCCAAAGCAATGCTCAAAAAGTGTTTGGATAGATAGGTCTCTAGAATATGGCACCTCTTCTGATCCTTGGTCTCATGTACATCCTACAGACGAAGGAATCATTAAGTCAATGATGATAGGAGAAGCACCATGGGAAGATCACCACCATCATTCCCAGCTTCAAGATAAAAACGAAGATTATTCTAACGACCTTAATCATCCTTCAGTTTTTTATTTTCTATCAAATACTGTAAATACGGTGGATTCAAAGTGAAATCTGTCCAGTATTGAAGAAACTATTGCCATTAATATCTTGACCAAACCTAATGTTGTAGAGAATATACATGTTGGCAAGTCTTGTTCTCCTTTAGAACTGGAAATATATTGCACTCTCTTTCACGAATTCAGAGATGTCTTTGCTTGGTCATATGAAGAAATGGCAGGCATTGACTCGAGGATCGTTGAACATGAAATCAAAATGTATCCAGATGTCAAACCAGTATGACAACGGCTTCGACCGGTTCACCTGAAGAAAGCCGCTGCCATTAAGGCAGAAGTTGAAAAAATTTTACTTGCTAGTTTCATTTACCTTGTTCCTCTCACTGATTGGGTATCGAATATTATTCCTGTGATGAAAAAGCAAGGAACGATTAGAGTATGCGTCAATTACAGGGATGTAAATCAGTCTTTTCCAAAAGGAAACTACCCTACACCCTTCATCGACCAGATAATTGATGAATGTGCCGGATGCGAAGTCTTTTCATTTATGGATTGATTTTTCGGATACAATCAAATCAATATCCGCCCACAGGACCAGTCGAAGACTGCATTTATATGTCCTTGGGGCACATTCGCGTACCGCAAACTACCTTTTGGTTTGAAGAATGCAGGGGAAACATTTCAGAGGGCAATGAACTATGCCTTCCACGACATCAAAAACATTGTTCAACCGTATCTCGATGATTTACTGGCTCATTCGCGAAAGCGGACTGATCATTCGCAGCATTTGAGAGCTATATTTCTACGTTGCTGACACTACAAGATACGACTCAATCCACACAAGTGTGTGTTTTGTGTTGGTTCTGGTCAGTTACTTGGTTTCGTAGTTTCTAAGAATGGAATTCGACTCGACCCATGTAATTTTCAGGCAATCATCGACATGCCTCCACCTTCAAATTTGTTTCAGATTCAAAAATTCCAAGGGAAAGAAAACTTTCTAAGGAGTTTCATTCCAAATTACGCCGAACTTGCTAAAGGTTATACATGTCTTTTGAAAAAAGAAGTACCTTTCAACTGGGATCAGGTTGCGCAAGCTTCCTTTGATTCTTTGAAAAGTTCCCTAGTAAAAGCATCATTAATGTATGCTCCTGACTATCAAAAAAACTTTAACCTATATCTTGCTGCTACAGATACAACCATCGTGATGGTTTTAGTACAAGAAGACAATGGAATAGAACATCCTATGTATTATTTAAGCCACAACTTAAATGATACCAAAAGTAAGTACTCCTATGTTTAAAAGTTGGCTTTGGTAGCTATTCAAGTAGTACAGAGATTTCGACACTATATACTCTTTCGCAAAACTACCATTTTGTTAGATTGCAACCCTATGACCTACATTCTGTCGCGTCAATTGCTAGGGGGCAAGTATTCAAAATGGATAGCCATTTTGCAAGAGTTTGATATGGAATTCACCAAATCCAAATCAAAGAAATCTCTAGTCTTCACGGAGTTACTTTGTGACCTCCCATCATCGTCCAACGATTTAACATCTAAAGCATCAATCGTGAATGAAACTCTGTTTCTGATATCATCAAGCAACCCGTAGTTCGGAGATATACTAATCTATCTCCAAAACCAAACCTTTAGGCCTAACACCTCTCGCTCGGAACAACGACGTACTCAATACCAAGCAAAAGACTACATGATTGTCGGTGATACACTTTACCATCGTGGTGTTGATACAGTTCTACGAAGGTGCCTCACACATGAGGAGGCCGAGAAAGTCCTAAATGACTGTCATTCAAGCGCATGTGGGGGGCATCTATCTGGTTACGCTACTGTACAGAAAATCTTACGAGCTGGTTACTTCTGGCCTACCATCTTCAAAGATTGCATAATTGCAGTCAGAAGTTGCCACACTTGTCAAATTTTTGATCGCAAAACCAGATTACCACTTGCACCGCTGCATCTAGTAGTTGCTGTTGGGCCATTCACAAAATGGGGCATAGATTTCATGACATGTAATCCCACCTAGGTCAGTATATCATAGTCGCTGTTGACTATTTTACAAAATGGGCCGAGGCGATGCCTACATTAAACAACAATGGCAAAACGGCTGCTCTTTTCTTTTTCAATCATGTAGTCTCTAGGTTTGGTGTTCCACAAGCTATAGTCACAGTTCATGGATCGCATTTCCGCAATCACATGATGGTTGAATTAACTACCAAATTAGGACTATCCCATGATAGTTTTACTCCATATTATCCACAAATGGGATTGGCATTTAATCTCGTACTTAGCTCTGTGGGCATATAGGACTTCGGTGAGAAATGTGACCAGGTTTATGCATTTTCAGTTGGTGTATGGCCTGGAAGCTGTCTTACCGATTCAGTGTAAAATTTCATCTCTCAAGCTCGCAATCGATCTACTTCTCGAAACTTAAGAGGAAGAGGCTCGTTTCTTGGAACTAATCCGCTTGGATGAAACCCGTCGTGATGTCGCACTGGCTAATGAAGCATATAAGAAATGTGTCAAAGCGCAATTTGACAAAAATGTCAAGCCTCGTGTCTTCTCAGAAGGTGACCTGGTCTTACTCTACGATTAGGACTCTGATAAATTGGGAGCAGGTAAGTTCAAATCATTATGGATGGGCCCATACATTGTTAAGCGAGTATTAGCAAAAGGAGCCTACGAGCTGGTAGATTATGACGGAATTCCACTGTCGCAACCCTGAAATGGGTTGTATCTTAAGTGGTACTATGCTTGATCAAGTGTAGTAATCTATTTATAAATATGCTTTTGTTTCACTTTTGTTTTCGTCAAGAGTTGTCACTTTGGTTAGGTAATCCACTTTGCATTTGTTACAGATGTTGGACCTTTTGGAAACATTCATTAGGTATGCTGACGAAGCTAGTCGTAGAACGCGGAACCTATCTTCTACAGCCTAAGCCATCTTTGCTCTAAGCGGCGAGTTAGTGAGTTTCAGAGGGATATGTATTGGTCAATCAACGAACAACATCGCTGAGTACAACGAGTTGATGGAGCTTATCTCTGATGCCATTTCACATGGCATACGCCAACTTATTGTCAGGCTAGATTCACAACTCGTCATTCTACAGCTTACTGGCATTTATTCAGTTCAGAACCTAGCTATCTATCGTATGTTCCTAAGGGTTAGGATTTTGGAAAGGCAGTTTGATTCCATTCAATATCAACACATTTCCAGAAACTTAAACACATTAATTGATTCATTAGCGAATTATGTGTTAGACAGACATTTGCAGTATTCGTAAAGAAAAGCATTTCATATCAACACTTGCATCTAGATCACATAACTTAACCAAAATAAACTCCGAAAATAAAAAATATATAACTATTTATAGTTTCACATAATGTTTTGTGTACAAGGCAAAATTGGTCATGCGACCAAGAAACTCAAAAGTAAATGTAGAAAAGCATCCTATACTAATGATGCTAGTGATAACATGTCATCGCTTGTGCGATCATATGCAAGAGCCTAGTCCATTGACTCGGCACACCAGTAGTATGATGCTGTAGCCTCAGAGGTAACTTGTTGATCCTCACATCCTGAATACCAAGGGTAAGACCCTCAATCTGATCCTGCAATACTACCAGGATCTCTGCTATGTCTAGATCGTGAAGGACAACCCTCCCTACAGCCTCTCTTGCTAGAACGTCAGCTACCGCCCTTGGGCGTGCTGCTGGTCGCACTGGCTCGACATCTGCATAAGTACATGGGTTCAATTATTCTTGATAAATCGAAACAATATTATAAAACTGATAAACAAAGATATGGTCAAATCATCTTTACCTATCACGCCCCACTGCTCGCCAGTCGGTAACGCCAAATTCAGGTCGCCTTGAAAATCCATCCTGACATATGGATACTCTGAGTAGGCCATCTCCTGACGGTCGAACCACTCAAAAAAGTCATCAGAGAAAGAAATATGTGGTTGACCAGCATGTCTGGCCATGAGATCAACCCATCTCTGCATCCTGGGTTCCCTCGGTGCTAGCAATCCTAGTGAAATATGTTGAGGCTACATCAATGGGATCCTCTCTAAGGCAAAAGCAGTCAAAATGGAACCGTAGCCAAAGTTCTTGGATCTTCCATTCTTTACCTTATAGAGCTGTACTTTTATCACTGGAAGTACCGCCTCACACCAGTTGAATACCTTTGGTTCCAGGCATTCCAGAGCATACTACACATAAGATCTGTTTGCCAAATGAAGAGCCGCGCTACCAGCCAATCTAGCAAAGGTGAATAAAATGGTCCTCAGAGACTGGTCAGTGACATCCCAGATATTGATATTTCCATCTCTACTAGGCTGAGATCCATCTCTACAAAGCTGACGGATATAATCTCTCAACGATTCACCCCCATGGGCGGATCTCGACAGTGAAAGGGGGGCACCACGCCTTGATAACCCCATCAAAAAGTAGATATCCTCGACTGTCAGTGGAATAGATTTGCCTCTAATTTGGAATACCTGGTTGATTATATTCCAAGCATCGAGCAAATGTTGCAACAAACTGATTTGTTGCCTCATGCTAGATATACGGAAGAATTTGAGCAAACCACAGTTTCACAATGCAGTAATAGTACCCTGATCATTTAAGGCAATCATGTTTTCTTCTTCATGTTCACGTTCACGCCATGTAACAACCATCTTGATCCAATAAATATCTGAGTCACAGACAAAAGATGAATTAGGATCCAAATTTGAGCAAAAACAAACAAAATTTCATGAAAAATCTCTGTGTAAAGTTTCCTTTCTGCGCCCATCGCACCCCGTCAGTTAGTAAGGTGAGATGCATATTGACTAGCCAGTGTTTAGCTAAGTATGCATCACACCTTTCGATACAGACTAGGTGGGATGGAAAGAGAACGAGTTCTTCAAACCCCAGGGGCCTAGAACCAAGGGAAAACTTGCTCAAAATAAAAAAAAGATGGAATGAAAATGAAGAGCTCAGGGTTAGCTCCTACCTGGTCCTGACGGCGTGGAGAATAGTCCACTGGACCTCCCGAAATTAGCTGATGAAGTTTGAGGGGGAAAACCACTCCACATCTCCAAAATCCAAAATTTGAAATGAAATGGTAAGATGAGAGGTGAAACTAATTTTATGTTACTATTCACGTACTCTAAGTAAAATGTTAGTTTTAATTCATTTTTCAGGCAAGTATATGTCTATTTTTAATAAATTTGATGGACCAATTGAGCAGGTTGAACGACCGAGGAAAGAATCTAACGTGTTAAATGGTAAAACGAATATCATTGACCAATATCAAAAGCAATGTTCCCACAAGGTTCAAGCTCGTTAAAAAATAAACCTGCCACTGAGCATAGTTTCTCTTGGTTCAAGCTCATTAAAAAATGAAACCACCTTTGGTAAATAACCTCTGTGATTATGTTGCTATCAGCCTTTTTGAACCTTGGTTATGTTCCTACCATCACCTCCATTCATTTGGCCGACCATACGCTTCCACTTGATTGTTTACCATTTTGAGGAACAACTGTGATGAGTGATTCTGATTGCCACCCTCTTCACACTCCATGTTTTGAGAAGTTCCAAACTTACCTGGAACCAGTTGCTACCCGAAAATACCACTCGTTCCTAAAAAACGAGTCCCTTTTAAACTCTTTTTAGACTCGTTAAATATAAAAAGATTGTCGAGCCATTGGCCTTTCTAGCTTGTTAAAGTAAAGGGAACGCCATCCCTCCCATATATTTTAATCTTTTTGGACCTAAGGGATTATCAAATAAAAAGATCGAGCGCTTGTCTTTTTCGGCTCGTTAAAGCGATTGAAAAGTCATCCCTTTCGTATTATTTTATACTTTTTCAGAGTTAAGGGATTATGCCACGAAAAAGGACTGTTGGAGTTTCCTTTTCTTCCTTTTTCAAACTCTCTAAACATGAAAAGGACTGAGTTATCTTTGTCATTAAACTTGTTAAAACAATAGCGACAAACTTGTCCACCCAGACAAGAACGAGTCTCACTGACGCTAGGCTCCCTAAAAATAGAGCATCTGGTTTGCCCGAAGGGCAAATTATAGACCAAGCATATGTTATCCTCCTCAAGCTTGACAAAAATAAAGAGGTACTGGTCAGCAATGACTGGGGAAAAAGGGAAGAAAACTTGAAGAATTTTATTGGTAGCAGGTCACTCTTGAACATGACACTTTCACTCCATCACCATGATTGACTTGGGTTGGGTTTTTCCATTCACCATATCACCATTGGTCCTCCGTACCATCCATGGGGTTAACGCTACTAGTCCATATTAGTGCCGTTGACATGTTCAAGAGAAGTCATTCAGAGAATTCACCATCCAACAAACGCCTCATCCACTGCAATACCTCCACCCTTCATTTTTCATGACCGCCATTCCTGAACCTTATATCATCAGATCGTTTTCACCTCCAGAAAAATCATTTGCTTCGTTTCGCATCGTAGATGTGGGATACATCAAGTCCCTCCTACGACAGGTCACTTCTTGTCAACATCATCTCATTATCCAAGAAGTTGACCTAGAAACAACCCTTTCAGTACTTTGAAGCTTGCATGCCTCAATGGCAAGTTTCTCACTTCTGGCGACAGGTTTACATCAATGACCTTCGACCAAAAGATTTTGCGTGGTGTTCGACATCAGCTCATATATTCACACCACGTGAATTGTACTTTAGTACCTTGAGGGTCATTATCATTATCAGTGATTCCTCTCACGCCTGTTAATAGCTTAGGTTATTGGCTGGTAATCAAGCTATGTCTTTCCATGTTCGACTTCAGAACATCTTTTTCACATGGATCAACTTGTACAATCAGGCGAAGATTGAATGAATTTGAAGACCCTGGATCTAGTTTCATCCATTCGGGCTGTGATATATTCAATAACATAAAGACATCAAATGTGCACAGAATCTACACAGATAGTCATCTAAGCAAAAGAAGATGACTCTTCATATGAAGAATCACTCTATCCTATGTACATGAAAATGAATTTATGAAGCTGAGTATGGGAATGCCCACCTTATCTAGATCATGAAAATAATATGATGATGATGTATTGTATTGTATCTTATACAGGTCACCTTCCAGTTCGAATACCTCGGATCCTCATGATAAATCATTTCACCTGACATCAGAAGATTTACGACCTCATGCTTTAGGGGGCAGCTGTTATAGACATATTTGGGCACTGCAACCCCAAACTCATATGTCCATAAACCAAGGGCTCTTTAGTCCCTAAAAGTGTTTTTCCACACCCTAAAGAATCATGGTCAACTGATTACATCATTTCCCAAAAGTTCCACCTGAAAAACTACTCAGAACTGGCCAAAACTGGACCATACTGACTGCTCCATGGTCAAGGTACGATGCATACTGGCTGCCACACTAGCTAGGTGCAATGCATACTAAAATGGCCTTTTGTGGGGTGCAATGAGTGAGAATAGACAAATGGAAAAGATAGTTTGCTAAGTGGATGATCATGGAATCTTCTAGAAACTTCTCCTGTGACACTTGCCTGTTTGAATTTGCCCAGGGATGAGTAAGAGATCAATGAAATCTCCAAGTGGAACCAAGAAATATCAGTGGAATGACAATAATAAAAATCCCAAAGCTGACTCACACCCTTGCAAGACATCTATAAATGGATCCCTCATTTGAGAGATCTGGGAGGCTGGAATTTTGTAATTTGTAAGGAAGTGTTGTTGGTTTATCTGTGAGAAGAGACATTGTATTGTTGGGTGATCTTGATTTTCATGAGGTGAAGAGAGCTTCTATGCTGGGAGGATGATACTGGATCAGACAGTTGAGTTGTAATCCTCTCTTCTACTATTAATAAATTTCTTTGAGTTTTCCTCCATATAATTGTGTATTTGTGAATCTTATTGTTTATGAATGCAATTGTATGGTCAATGTGTTTTTAATTCTACATTGTTTATGATGTTTTAGATAGAGATGCTTTGATGGTTTGCTGTTACTTTGACTCTACAGGTACTCTTTGAAGTAGGACAAGTAGGAGAAGAGTGGCAAATTCTATCAAGGGAAAGATAAATTAAGCAAGGATCAAAACGGAAGATCTAGGTTTGTCCTCTTTTCTTTCCTCTTATCTATTACACTTAAAGGAAATCTCGAATTGCTTTGATTGTTTCTTTCTAAGATAGCTACCCATATTAGTGGGACTAACAGTTCAAATCGACACTAGTTTTCCCTGAAATAGGGATGTCAGAGTTGCAAGGTCGATGTGAGGAATGAGCTCTATAGTGTTCGATTGATGAGTTTTGATAAGATCGAGGTTATGACATGCATGCCACAAATCTAGGAAAAGCGGCACTTGGAGGGAGGTTTCTAAAACGATCCTTGCATGTAACCTCCAGCTGCTAAAAATAGATCCCTAAATCTAGGGATTCCTTTGCATGTTGCCTTGGGAAAAGCAATCCATGCATGCAAATCAGTTTTACTTAGTCCCAGAGGGAACTGGTTAACCTTAATCACATGCATCGGTCTGTGAGCCTGGGATGAAAATCTACGATGTTCTTGGGCTGAGCAGAGCTGACTGCCCTAGAGGGATTGCATAATTTCTAGGAGGAACAGTTGATTGTCTCCTAGGATTGCACAATTTCTCGGCTGAGAAGTTTTCCTGGGTCAGATTGCACAATTTTCTCAAGGAAGCATGTCTGACTACATTGCACAATTTCTGAGCCCAACAGGCTACCTTAGCTGATTTGCACAATTTCTACTAACTGTTGGGATAGATGTCCCATAGAGATTGCATAATTTCTGGGAACAACAAGTGATTGCTACCTAGAATTGCACAATTTCTAGGCTAAGCAACTGTCCTGGGATGAATTGCACAATTTTTTAGAGGAAGACTGTAAGGAATAATTGCGCAATTTTGGAGCCTAGCTGGGTGTTTAGCTGGGTTTGCACAATTTATAGAGGGAAGGCTGGTGTTAGAATATTATATATTACGGAGCAATGGAACACATAAAATATTGCAGAAATATAAACACAGAAAAAACGCACAAAACAAGAGAGACACAGATATACGTGGTTCACCCAGTTTGGGCTATGTCCACCCCGAACAGCCAGTCCTTCCTTTCTATTATCCAGCAAAATGAAGAGACACAATCTACAGCAAATCCGCTGTAATATCCTCTGTCTTCTCTCACAGTCTCACCTCTCTGTTTCTCGCTCACATAGAATACAAATCTATCTCACAGCCTCAAATACAATGCCCTCATACAAAGAGAGGGGTTGCCTTCTAGGGAAAAAAACCCTAAACTAAACATAATTTCTACCGTTAGATCATCCGCCTAATGAATGGCCCAGATTGACTAGAAATTACTATACTTTTACAAGGCGAATTTACATCTGTTTTTAGCTTCGGGGGCGCTGCCCCCGAGCCCCGGACCCCCACGGGGGGGACAATTCCCCCCCGCACCCCCCTGCGTGGAGGGGTGTACAAAACTTCATGGGGTATACATCCGGCTGAAACAAAGACCTCTGAACAATCATGCTCCACACACAACAGCTGGTTCCCCTCTAGAATTGTGCAATTCCGAGAGGAATATGCTCAACCAGCAACTGACACTAAGTCTACAAAGAAGCCTGTGAAGGAGGTGGAACTAACTTGCATGCACAGGCTGGAAAGACTCTATGAAATAGCTGAAGCTTATGTGTTTGACAGTGCAAGACATGTTGTTGAGGATGGTCAGTAGGAAGGCTGCAAAACAAAGCTAAGGAAAAATTTTGGAGGGTGCTTGTGGCCGCTACAAGAAGTCCACAGTGGATGCGATAATCACTACAACCAACAATCAAGGGAAGATCCTTCTAACATCTAGCGGAATAGTCCACAACAAATGTTACGGTCATTATAACCAATAAGAAAGGAAATATTTGTCTAGTATCCTATAGAATAGTCCACGAGGATGCGATGGTAATAACAACCATTATAACACATTCTCAACAATATAAGCACTAAAATAACCGAAATAGTACAATTATCTTAGTACATGTGAAAGCAAACATGAAATACAAATGTCCACAGAATAGTCTTACAAACATTCATAAGTCATGCATGAAGAATATGCTGGTCTTAAAAGGCTTCTATTATTAAGAAAAATTTCCAAGACACATATTTACATTGTAGATCACTAGCCACAATAGTGGAACATTAGAGCCACTCCTTTCTCCTCAAATAACTAGCTTGTCTCTCTAATGCCTTGTAAGAGGTGCCAAGGTGAAAAGTATTTTTCTCATAAAATGAGGGGGTATATATAACCAATGGGTGATGCTTACCCCATTTGACTCTTTGACTACCCTCATGGTTTTTCAACTTCATTTGACTTTTCAACTTACATGACTCTTCATATTCATGTGTGTCCATTGGACTTCTTCTTTACAATAGATTTGATTTGCAATATACATGGCCCACAATAGTGATGTGGAATATGACAACTCATGACACGACTTGACATGACACTGCTGACATGGACTAGTTTGATGATTTGCAATGTCAATTCGTAGTTGTTACTAAGTGTTAGATGTGTTCTTGGATATTCTATCTCTGCTCCACATAGCTTGGTAATGTGGTGTCTTCAATGATCTTAGGTCTTGGAAGGTGGTTGCACACTTGTGTTCTTGTTGATGGTGATGGACCCAAAAACATTCAAGGGGATCTCCCTGGTAAGAAGTCCCAACTATACCTCAGAACGTTTGGAGTAGGAGTCCTAGTAGTGGGTGGTAATGTAGTGCCTTGACCATGATGGTACGCAGAGATAAGTATGATGACTTTGGGTGGAAGCATGTGTGTGATATGCATGGGGTTTCTAACACAAGGAGGGGAAAATAAAGTGTGCCCCTTAGAATCCTATAATAGTACACACCCTGAAAGGAACACACGAGTAGAATGACATCACAAGCTAGAAAGCAAAATAATCCATAAACCAAATTGACAGGTTAATCCAACAACACACATTCAACAAGATTCATACAATTGCATACAAAATAGTTCATAAGCAAATGCGTAAGTTAAACAACATACATTGCTAAAGCAACCGGAATAGTCAAACTACAATAACAACATATGCATGAAAGCGTGATGGCTCAGTTATTATTATTATAAGAGAAATTTCCATCCATACATACACCATTGACAGCCACTAGCCCCAATACTGGAACATTATAGTCAAGAATATTTGCTTCTCCAAAGAATTATACTTGCTCTACATTGTGGAGAATCCAAGGCTCGTCACAATACTCCCAAGCCTTTTCTAAGCCTACGCCTAGCCAAAATATTGGCTCCTAAAATCCCCTTCTATGAGTTATTAGGTTCTATTTATAACAAAGGGTGGGTTGACCCTTGACATGCCCCTTTGTGACTCATTGACTACCCTCACGACTCTTCAACTTCATTACAAATAACTCATTACATTACATAGTGATTGTTCACATTCCACTAATGACACTTGGAGTTTCACTTACAACATATTTCCAAATAATATACATTTTTCACATGTACTTATGTGAGACAAAATAGGCTAGAGACAACTTCACAAGATAAACACTACGACTCAGAAGTTCTGGGAAAGACAAAATCGACAACATCCACTTGATGCTTCTTGGTGATGTATTAGTACCAAGCTTGGTATTGTGCTATGGTGTCCCAAAAACTGCTTGATGATGTCTTTCTGATAGTGGATTCTTGCCTCCATAGCTTCTGGTTATATGGTTTTTGAACCATTGTCCAACTCACCCTGAAGCATGTCTAACATGGTCTTAACTACGACAGGACCACCAATGTAGTTCTGCATGTTTTCTGCGCTCAACTCCAAGTAATTGTTAGTGGCCTCTTGCCTTAGCTGCTCCATGTACCTGTCAACCTCTAGCCAGATTTGGTTATTTTCCTTAGCTTCAGTAAGGGAACTGATTGACAGGATCCTCTGCATTCTTACCATGTCCTCCAAACTCTTATAGAATCATGCATATGAAGCCTATATGTTGGTGATGAATTGGGTGAGTTGCTCATGGTTTTGTATCAACATCTGGATTAGTGCTTTGTCTAGCTTTGTTTGCAACTTCATCATCTTATGGAAGGAAAGCGTGGCCCCCTTGTACCTCATTGTCCATTCCTGCACATGGGAAATAGCAACATGTATGTCCTTCAGAGTTTGGACAACCTTCCTGCTCCACTGTTGAAAACCATATAGATGGAAAACCACCTTATGCATGGTGGCAAATCCATCATAGAGTTTCCACATGGTGTCCTCAAGAGTTGATACTTTAGCAAGTATTGCTTTCCTCATATTTTCCATTGCGGAACCTATGGATTGTTCCGCCTTCAGCCTAGTCGCTTACAATTTCTTTTCCATTTTTTCATTCTCTACTAATAGCAACTTGACATTTGAGCTCATGGCTCCAACACATACAATAGTGGCATCGGCCTTGGCGACTGGATTCTGTAACGAATAAAATATATAAATAATATAAATATAATGTAAAAGATAATAATCATAAATAATAGTTAAGTTAAGCTAATAATAGGTTGAAGAGGCATGTCTAATAGGACATGACTCTTCATGAAGAGACACTTGCGTGATATATAAGCAAGCTTCTTGTTCTCATTGTAAATCATTAACATTCATTCTTATTCATATATTTAATATAATATTTATATCCTAAATGGATAATTTGATATTCCAAATCTTTTGGAGTAATTAATTTTCAAAAGGAACTTTGTTCGCTTCATTTGGTATCAGAGCCACGTTTGGCTGATCACTAGGCCTTTGGCTATCAACCTATCATCAACCTTGTTGCTGTCATAATTGAAGCGTTTCGCTATATATTGGGAGATTCTCCATTTTTAAAGGTCTTGGCATTTGCTACTAAAATTTAAAAATAAAATATAAGATAAGAAAAGGGTAAGATAAAAAAAAAAGAGGAAAGGAAATAATATTCTGAACAACAAAAAAAAAAGTGAATATAATAATATTATGAAAGTTTTTACATTTGATAAAAAGTGCATATTAAAGATAAGCGGGAACCTTTTCAAGTATATTTAAGACTTTACGTGGAGGAGCGCGTGGTTTTAGAAACCAGTGGTAAGTTTTACATTTTACGTGGAGAACATTAACCGAGGTTCTGAAAACAACCCATGGTAATTGCCCATGGTATTTTAAAAAGTTAAAAAAAAAAACGAAAGGAATACGTTTTACTTTTTACGTGGAGAACATTTACTTTTTACGTGGAGAACATTTTAACGGAGGTTTTAAAAACAACCCATGGTAATAGCCCATGGTATTCTAAAAGTAAAAGATATTTTGATAACATTGGAGAAAAAATGTGTGATCTAAATAATTTTAATCGTTCAAATCTAAAGATTGTGACCGTACCAAGAGTCGCGTCTCATCCAAATTTTCCGAGAAAAAAATATTATTATAATTATAAAAAAGGATACTATATAAGCCTTATATAGTTACATATAAAAGGAAAAGTGGGTCTCAAAAAAGTATATATAAATTTTATATAATTATAATTTTAATAACATATATAATTAAAATTAATATGTTATAATTATAATATATATATTAAAAAATATTATTAATATTTTATTTTTTTTATTAAAGAGTGAACAAAAGAAGAAGAAGAAGAGGAGAATATTTGTAAAAATATATATATAATATTAGATTTTTATAAAAGAGAAGTGGAAATATATTTTATAGATTAGAAGAATATATACAAAAAAAGGAGAAATTATATAAAAAGAGAGGAAAAAAAAAGGAGAGAGAATATATCATATATAAAAAAGAAATAATAGAAAGAAAAAAAATTGAAAAAAAAATTATTAAAAAAGAAGAAGAGAAAAAGTAATTTAAAAAAATATTTAATATTCAAGAAGCAAAAATGGAGTCTAATACAAAAATGACGGCCATAAGATTCCCAGAAACCGCACCCAGAGACGATAAAGCATTATTTAACATTGAAGGAACTCTCGCAGGAAAAGATGTTATTATTTCTATTTCTCTGGCAAAAGATGCAAATTATATAACACCTAAAATCGCAAACCAACTAGTGATTCTAGAGTCAAATATAATTGAAAAATTAGAATTAGACCTTTTTCGCAATAAAATATATGACATAGCCAATTTACAGTTAAACATTGAAGATTATACATTTGTATCACAATTCTCAGTTCAGACCCTATGGAACAATCAAGGGGACATTATTTTGGGTTTACCTTGGATGGAAACTCTAGGTTCCTTTATTCTAAATACAAAGAAGAAGTTTTTAACATTTTCTTACAAGAAGAAGAAAGTAACGCTCCAAGATTTTACACTAAAACAAAATTCAGTAACACTAGAAGATATCTCAGATATTTCAAAAGTAATGTCTCAAGAAGGTAAAAAGGTATTACAAAATATGCAAAAAGAAATTGACAAAATCAATATTGACAAAAATGAAGAAGTTTCTCGATTTAAAAACCATAGCGAAAAATTACTGTCGCAAATTAAGAAACTTAAGAAGGATAAGAAGTCATTAGAAAACAAGGTACAACAACTTATCGAGAAAGAAGCATCAAATGTAGGAATTCAAGTTGATGACAAAATAGCAAATACCGATCAAGTGAATATGACAACTCAAGAAGACAAGTCAGTTAAAGAAACAACACACGTAGATGTTACAGTTCAGACAATGAACATCCCAAGTGGATGTTCCATAACCAATTTAATAACATCCTCACCAGAAGAAAATCTAAAAACTTTATATCGACATCTGAATCACAAGATTAGACAACTCAACCAAGCTACGTATCATGACCATTCAGAACAGAAACAACAAATTGATGTTCCAGAGAATAATGACATAACATCAATCCAGTCTTATGTTAACAAGTCGTTACAAAATTCCAGTAATCAAAATACTATACAGAAGATTAGTTTGGGATGGTCTGATCCCTTCTCAGTGAGACAATTTTGTTTGTCACTAAGAAGATCTTATCAACTTGTATCGACGAGGATGACTATTCCGAGACAGAAAGACTTTCGAAGCAGAAAAAGAGATCAAGCCTTTTTCATCGACAAGCTTTGAGGACAAAGTTTTTGAGGAAGAAGCAATGTCTGAATAAAATATATAAGCTACTATTCTATAATGTAAAAGATGATAATCATAAATAATAGTTAGTTAAGCTAGTAATTAAGGTTGAAGAGGCATGTCTAATAGAACATGACTCTTTATGAAGAGACACTTGCTTGGTATATAAGCAAGCCTCTCGTTCTCATTTGTAAATTATCATACTCATTCTTATTCATTTTATTTAATATAATATTTATATCCTCAATGGATAATTTCATATTCCAAATCTTTTGGAGTAATTAATCTTCAGAAGGAACTTTGTTCGCTTCATGCTCCTCATTAAACATGCTAAAGATGACCCGAGCATTCTTTCAGGTACTTTTTTCTTGCTCGTTAAAAAATGAAAAATCTCGAGTTTTTGTTACTGAGCTCATTAAAGTGTCACGACAAAACATGAGTTTAGTCCATCGCCTCGTACTCGTAACAAAATGAGGTCGACATCTATTTTAAAAAGGTTTCTCCTTATCCGGGTTCAATAAATTAAAATACGGAAAAGTAACTGATACGGATATACTATTAACCTTTTGTCGCACCCGGTTAACAACTATGACAAAGGGACCACCATGGAGTCTCTCTTTACGATCTTTTTAGACTCTAAATATGAAAAGACCACCGAGTTGTCTAGTTTGGACTCTTTAAATACACAGATAAGATATAGAGTCGTTCTTTTTACGATACTTTTCAGACTCTTAAAAGATGAAAAAATCGACGAGTTTGCCTCTTTGGACTCATTAAACCAATTAGATAGGTGTTGTGCTATACAACAACCCCCCATTTCATAAAATTTTTCTTTTTAACTATAATATGAAATGGGTCCCTTTTATAGATGTGTGAATAAAATTGGTATCAAGTCATCCTTCATCAAAAGGTCCAAAAAGAAACAATATATTATAAACCTTTTGAACAAATATAAATCGGTCTTATGAAATAAATATATAATTCTTTATTATTGCGATAAAGAGATCACAAGATCGCATATCGCAACAACAAGGGATACATAATGCAAAGACCCATTGGTTTACCCCGATCCGAAAAGTGAATAACTAATCGGTTATCGGGAAAGGCAAGCAAGTGTAACAAAAGACCCTCCCACTTTTCTCCGATGCGATATCGCTATTGGCAATCGGGGAATGTAGCTCACACACATTAACGACACCTTTTAAAAACTCCCGACGCGATAAGGTGTATTGCTATCGGGGATCAGGGATTTTTCAATGACACAAATATTACTACCCAAGCATTTCTTCGATTCCGATTGCGATAAATCTAGGCGCGAGTTTCAAAATAGATGAAAAGGCTTGCATGTGTTATTTTAGATTATTATTAAAAGCCTTCATGTTCCCGATAGTGATTCACTTGTGATTATCTGCCAAAAAATCAAGCCACGCTTGAATGAATCATTCGGCGTATTAACGATATGATGGGTATTTAAAATGATTGACAGGTTAAAGTGGCCAATTAATGGAGCAGTTATGCCGAGATATCTCTTGAGATTGTATCTACGGCAGTATTATTTTAATACTTCATTATTCGTTAATTGATATAACTCTTTCATATTGGATCGCACTACCTATTCTCTGTATTACGTTCATTTTATTCCCTACACAGAGCTCCGCTGAAGCAACAAATTCAAGTCAAATGGGGAAGAAATCCAAGAGATTTGCGGCAGCTTCAGCTCCCACAGTAACAGGGCAATCTACCACTGATCCAGGACCAAGCAAGAAGGGATTGATTTCAGACACTACTTGTCTTGGCCTCGGCAACACAAGCTGGCAAAGCATCTATAATCTAATTGAAGCTAAAGAGCCTGAAACGGTATTGGTGCAAGCTACTGCAGATTCAACTAGAAAGTCAGAGGCTTCCCCAAAGGACTTAGCCGAATCATATCTACACCGAATAGCTGCTCGAGAAAAAATTCTTCCGTATATAGATGTAGTGCGATGGGTAGTAGAGGAAATCCCTGTTATGAATAGAACATTCTGCACAGTCGATGGAAGAGTCTTTGGCTCGTTCCAACCTGATGATTTGAGAAAAATGTACCACTTGCCTGAACCACAAAGGAAATACAATAAAGCATTTCTGGAGAAGTTCAAAAGTGAGAATGAAACTGAATCAGCCCCTATTCGGGAATGGAGATAGAACCCCACAAGGCACAAGCATGAATTTTCAGGTAAGTACTCTGTCGATTCATTATGTTCTCCTTACTGTTACGTTGGGGCAATGATGTGTAGGATTTGGGGATTACATGATTCCGCAAAATTCACGATTGAAATGGTTCCTCTAATGGAAGCGACATTTAACAGTGAGATAATGGATTGGGGAAATATATTGTCAGATAAGTTAGCTACTGCTATTCTTGAGTTTAGAAATAAAACTCACGTCACCGATAGGTCTATTCCTCCATTTTATTTTAGTGCTTATATTTTAGATAATCTCTGTTTCAACTCTAAAATTCCTGTACTATGGTGGAGATGGACTTCACAAGGCCCCATGTCGATTCACATTTATCACCAGAAGCTACGGAAAGCACCCTATAAGGACCACCTGTATCAAATTTGTAATGGTTTTATGTTGCCCATTTACCATGCCATTTTTGACAAGCCTACCCCGAAGATTTCTTCACAAGCAGAGATTGACCTAACCACTCTAGGAAACTGGTTCGGGGAGGATAAATTCACATAAATAAGGGTTTTTGGTAGCCTTGCTAGGCCTCATGTCCTTCCTATGTACATACCCAACAAGTTGTTGGCCCAAGAATTAGCCTATCAAATTACGTCCGCAAGAGCATCCAAGACTCTGAGGACTTCAAAAAAGAAGGTTTGGCCTCCTTTTCCTCCAAGATGCGGTGTTTATACTTTGCATGACTATAAGCATGCAGAGAATGAAGCAGAGAAAATAAATATGCTAAATCTTGCCACCATTCCTAATAGGCGATTTGACCCAAGGAAAGTCGTCTACAATGTGATTGAACAGGCCAAACTCACAAAGTTTGATCATAAGGAAGATAATTTTGATGACTAATTTTCTTCGGCAGAGTCATTATTCCAGGTCCAAGCACTAGCTAAAATGAGATATAATGAAGAAGGGCTAGTAGAATTCAATAAACTCGGAGAACAGAGGTTGCAAATTATGCCTTTGGATTTACTAGCTACTGCCCCGACAACACAATCAAGCGAGCCTGAACAACAACTCATCGACAAACCTCCTACTTCATCAAATATTCTCGAGACAGATAAAGAGAAAGAGCAGGAGAAAGTACAAGAGGAAGAGCAGAAAAAGGAGTAGGATAAGGGCAGCGAAAATATCAATGTGGATACCCAGATTGATCTAAAACTACTCCAAGAATGGCAACAATTTGACTCCATCATAAGCAATCTGGAAGGTCCAAAAGGTGTCGATACACCCAAAGAAACAAATACATAGGATACAGCGTCAACAAAGGTTCCGAATGAAAGAACCAACGGCCTACCCCCTAGCACAGATTTAGAAATAATTGCAAAAGGTCCCTCTAACCAAATCATTTTGCAGGTGGAGGACATACCTCCATTGGATGTCTTTTACAATCCAAAACACAGGGTTGTAGTGAAACGACATCGGAAAAGGAGAAGGCTTGATCAACCCTCCCTATTTCCAGAGCAAACAGAGACAGCTAATGTAGTTTGGAAGGAAGAATTTGATCTTTCTGATGACCTAACGAAGCTTTCCCAGTATGCCAGAGCTTATTCGGCGGCCACTATGGACAAGGCATCGGAAGTGAGTAATTTACTTAAAGAAAAAGACCAGGCAATTATTTTGTTGCTAACACAGCTGTCTGAAGCACAACAAAAAGTTGAACAGTTGGAACAACAATTATTAACACAGCATCAATTAAATAATCAATTGAATAAGCATTTGCTTGAAGAAAAACAAAGAATAGACTCAAGTGCAATTCAAAAGCAGAAAGAATTATCAAAAGCATTAGCAAAGTTCAAGACGATGAATGAACTAATGGCGAAAACAAAAGATGAGAAAATTGCTTAGCTATCACTTCAAATAGAGAAGTTCAAGAATCTTCCACAACCTGCCGATTTCAGAACAGAAGCACTAAAGATTAATAAGGCATTGGTGACATAGATAAGACTGTTATGTCATAATATTTCTCAGGTTGAGCCCCTTTGTGATATAACGGCATCAATAATCGATAAATTAGTTGATGCTAGACAGGATTTAGAGCAGGCCGACGAGACCCTGACAAATTTTCTTTCTTGGAAAGACACCAGTGAGGGACAGGCAACAAATCTACCCAAAATACTAAAATCACACAAGGAGATCCTATTCTTAGAATGGCAGTCTCAGTTGATGAAGACAGAGAGAGAAGTTTCTACATGTAGATTATCTACAAGTAACTTAATTGAATTAATCAATAACACTCTCTATCTGTCTAATATGATTTCACAATGTACCCCAGGTAAATTGCTATCAGCTAAGACATTGGAGCAAGCATGCAATCAGGAGTTGGAGAAGAATGGAAGGTTAATCGCAGGCATTCAAAGTTTAACTTGGGACACCTATTGGTTGTTCCTAGTAAAACCATACAGCTAGAGAGCCGCCCTCAAGTGTCTAACCGATACGATCGGTTGTATCATTCCAGAGATACATGATGCCACATACTCGGCTCAGCTCCATTCTCGTGTCAACCGCCCTCCAGAATTGGAACCGATGCTTGCAATCTGCCAACTCAGATCAAAGGGAGAACAGCCGAAGTGATGAATCATGCCGCCAACTACCAACAAACCTGCTGTGGAGAAGATATTCAAAATCTAGTTGTACCAATTAAATAGCATTTTATTTTTGTAGTTAGTTAGTTTAATTAGTATTTATAGACCCTTTCATGCATTTAGAAAGGGTCCTCAGTTTTTGTATAAGACTCAAACTTGGAAGTTGCACTATTGTACTTCCGGTATTTTTTTTATAAAGATTGGGCCATTGTTCCAATTCTAACGAAGAAGCTTTTATATGGATGTGCACTATTGCCTTGATATGAAAGTATCTCTGCGTTGGAAAAGGAATTCGAATTGCGATTGATATCGGGAATGATTTACAACACATATGGTACTACTATCTATGATCTAGTTTCATTCTTTTATGTGAATCGTTATTTGATTACTCTTGCTATTATTGAATATATGTATGTGTTTTCAACAGCATTCTTTATATTTTTCACTATTGGATGTTTAAGGGATGTTATTCTTTTAGTCATACATGTATCAGTAATATATAAAGGATAAGTGTAACAATGTCTCATTGATTACTTTGTTCAACTATTTGAACAAAGTAATTATTATATGAATGAATGTCTTTGTTTATCAAATAGAGTCATCTATATGCTTATTTTTGAATAGAGATTATCAAGCGTTGCACTTAGAAATAGAAATTTCCCGGGATAGAATAGTTATTCATATTTTTACTTTTTAGATTAAATCATTCATCCATTACCACTTTATAAGAAAACCACTCACTCATCCATCCCCTTTTTTATTCATCATTGGGAAACTGGTCCCATTATTTCCAGTTGGAGCCACCACACCAAATGGAAAAGGAGTTGCATTAAGGTCCGGACCGGGTGGTTTTCCTCGATGTTGTTGCAGTGATTTTTGAGGCATCAACATTTTTGGCGCTAGAAGGAGGGCATGAACTATGAATGGCGAGTAAATCAAAACCTATAGACCATTCTGAGAGTAAATCTCCCTCCACCTCACCTCGGACCTCTCGTTTGCATTCTGGGACACCAATATTCAAACGAGAAGAAGAGGAATCAAATGCCACTACTCAATCCCATCATACTCCAAAACGATTAAGTCCCAAGTCTCCTGAAGTTCAGTCTCTCATCTAGAAACTTCAAGGCTTTTTGATATCGCCACAGAAATCTGAAGTATCTCAAGGCTGTGAGACCTTTTCTTCATCATCCTCCATTGTATCTTCTCCAGTGCAAAGTCAAACATCCACTCCCCCATTACATATTGTTGTTCAACAGGGATCACTAACTTCAACATCCCAACCTATTCAATCTTCAATACCAACTCCTCCCCAAACACCTGGAATTTCATCAGCAATTGTTATTAGTTCTACGATGGCTCAGAATCCGTGGAATAGTCCTGGTGCGGTCACTATGCATGCACCATTACATCCATTACCTGATTATCCTGAGAAATGGTTGCCAAAATTTAATCCAGATGCTGGAACATTAGTCGAAGAACATATTAACAATTTCATGTTATCAGTTGATCTAAAAGGAGTAACAGAAGAAGATGTTGTCATTAGGCTTTTCCCCTATACTTTACAAGGATCAGCTGGGTCTTGGTATTTTTCCCTACCCTCTAGATCCATTACCAGCTAGAACATTTTTCAAGAGAAGTTTCTCACTAAGTATGGCGATGATAGATCTTTAGCGACATTAATTAATGATCTTTCGAATCTTAGGATAGAATCTAGAGAACCTATCAAGGAATTCAACTCTCGATTCAATAAACTCTTGAATAAGATTCCGACCAACTCCAAGCCAAGTGAGCAAATCAGAAGTGAGTGGTATATAATATCCCTACCTTCAAATATAGCTATTTTTGTAGATAGAGCTGCAAAACCAACCTTAGCTGAAAACATGAAAGAAGCGCTTGCTGTAGAGAAACGCATTATTTCTTTAGAGAAGAAAGCTACTCTTGAAGATAGGAAATCCAAAAAAGTTTCTTTTAAAGGTGATTCAAAGAAGAAAACCCCTAAGGATCCATATGATATGGAGGGTCTACAAAAGGTCCTCAAAACAATGTCAAATGAAATGGTTGAAATCAAAAAACAAGTAGCAGAAACTTCAACAAAAAGGCCATTTAGGAATTTTAAGAAATCTGAGTCAAAACCACCAAATGTTATATCTAATGCAGACTCAGATCCTGAAGAGGAAGAAGAAGATGAAACAGTTTTACCATCCGACGAACCCGAAGAAGAGGAAGTTGTCGAATGCCATGGAATGTGGGACTTCATTTTACCCAACTCCGATATAGAAAATGAACAAGAAGCTTTTCCTGTGACTACCAGGAGTAAAGGTACTCCTGAACCTATTCATACAATTTCAAAGAAAAGGAGAGTAGGTACCACTACCACAAAAGAAAAGGTGCCCACAACGAAATCGGTGGCAACAACACCCCAAAATCAACCATCATCCTCAAATATACCTTCAACATCTAAGACGTTGGTAGTATCGGATTCAATGGATTACAATATTGTTGATGATATGAAGAAGACAAAGGCAAACATTGCTATGTTTGAACTTAGCAAACTCAAACATCAGCAGAAATTACTTCTTAAGGAACTAAATGCAGTACCTTCTTCACCTTTTCCTAGTGTTGTGATCTCTAAAGCTGCAAATGATTCAGGTCAACCGCCTTCTAGTAGAATTGAAGCTACTGATACAATTTTAATCGGAGACAAATCAAATTCCCATACTCCCCCTTTCCTCTTGACCTATGAGATCTATAATTGAAATCTACAGAATTGTTTGATTGACTCAGGGGCATCCTCTAACATAATGCCAGCTTCAGTTTGTTCCAAACTGAACATTGAACCCTAAAAGTCTACAATTCATATTTTACAGTTGGATAGAACCAAGGTCCAGGTTTTAGGGTAAATCAACTTTGTAACTATCAGGTTATCAGCTAATCCATGAGTGGTGCAGGGAATTGATATTTTAATTGCCGATATACCTGAATTTTATGGTTTGATTTTGAGGAGGGATTGGTTTGAGAAACTCCATGGTTATATTTCTACCGATTGGTCCCATATGTGGCTACCCTATAAAGGAAAGCCAAATCAAATCAAAATCTATCGGGAGAAACATATGACCCATATTGTCACTGAATTTGAACAGAAGAATCAACCAATAGAATTTAATAATAATATTTTGGGGAATTACTCTTCCGAATCATTCTTTGGAAATTACACTGCCCAACCATCTCCTTTCTCAGTGAATAATTTCACATCCCAAATTGAAAAATTTTCACAATCTGATAGATCAAGATGTGTTAATATTGCTGAGAAAACTGTAAATAAAATTGTTGATAATTCTTTATTTTGGTCACTATACTTTGATGGGTCTAAATCCAGTGAAGGTGCAGGAGCAGGGTGTATTTTAGTTAGCCCTGAAGGAGAAAAAACTATGTTATCATGTAGATTGGAATTTGAATGC
>APFE030689685.1:212682-239591 GCA_000404065.3 Pinus taeda | reverse complement strand
TGCAGAGTCCTAACTACCAGTGGGAGGGCTTACTAACTGGAACTGTGCAATGCGCAGTTCATTCAGGCTTAGGTCGAGTGGGACTACACATTACGCAATCCCAATGGCCAAGGTTCATGACTGGCTCCTCGAGCTACACAGTGCACAGTTGGAGCCAGGCCTTGGCAGCTTCTATGCAATTCTCGGAGCTAATGCAGAGCCTTGAGATACAGAAATTCTCAGTGCATTCTGGGGAGGAGGAATATTTGAGTCAAGGAAGCCCAGATCTGCCCAATTGGAGCATGAAAACTAGAACATATGAAGGAGGGAATGATGGTGGGTGAAGATCTGAGTGAATGATGATGTATGCAAGTAAAATGAGTGTAAGAATCAGCCAAACTAAAGAAAAATGAAGAATGTGGAGAGAGTCTTCACAAAGACAATTGTTAGAGCAAAAATTGGGTAGTGCATGAAACACTTGGGAAAGGCAATGAAAAACTTAAAAAAACACTTCTACAATCTAAAAAAAAATCAAAACACCAATGGTCACTCAATAAAATGGTTAAAACAACACTCTCACAAGCCAAACAAAAAAAAGTGATAGAAAAAGCAAAAAAAAAAATAGAAAAGAAATACTTACTCGGAAAAGCAACAACGATCGCATCAAAGTTTCCTAGATCTCCTCAAGAATGCCAGAGATCCAAGATCAAATGTGTAAATGAGACATCGAAGTGCCATTTAAATAGATTTGGTCGAGTTAGGGTTTATGATGTGAAGGCCAAAAATATAGGAAAAAACAACAATTGGCGATGATTTTCAAAATAACTTGAGTGCCACTTCCAGGTTGCTAAAAATATATCCCTATTTTTTATGGATGATTTTTCGCTTTTTTATTTTTTCTTTTTTGGTACAAGCTGCAATGCATTTGTTAGAGAGAATGCACAGTTCTGGAGAGAACTGGGCAACTCATTGGTTCATGGATCAAGCAGTTGTTGAGGGAAAATCTTCTGCGTAATTTCTGGGTTGAGTGGCCCTAGTTGCCTCTCATCCTCTGCGTAGTTTTCCAGCTGAAGGTTGGCTGTCAGCTGGCCCTGCGCAATTTTGGAGCTGAAGGCTCACTGTCAACTTGGACTGCACAATTCTAGAGAGCAAGGCTGGTTTCCCTCAAGGATTGCGCAGTTCACTAAGACAAGCCTGGAACCAGGTTCAAACCAAGTCAAGAGATTGGCTTGTGGGTTAGACAGTACACCAAGTGAGAAAACACAAGCCAAAATGCAAAAGATAAAGCTTAATGAAAGCACAAGTACCTGGGTCAGTGCAAGATGAGTTGTTATGATTTAGGAGGGAGGCTCCAAAATGACGCATAGGAAAAATTTTGGAGGGTGGTTGTAGTCGCTACAACATTGGTGACACATTCATAGAACTCCAACTCTCTGTATGGACCTTGTCTCGTGTAAAGCGAGTCTAACTCTTTCAAAAGTATTGTTTGATTATTTGATCATCATGGCTTCTTCACTAGCTTGAGTTAAAGATGTATCCCCTACCATTCTCTTTATTGACAACACACATACCAAGGCAAGTCAATTGTGTTGTTTCGATTGGGGATGAGGGGTATATTGATGCACAAGTAATATAGACATTTAGAGTTTTAGTTTCATCTCTGGTGTTGCTCCGCTACCAATAGGCTTGGATAGTATCCCGATGGAGTCACTTTGGGAAAACAAGCATTGATCCATTGCCATCAAACCTCAATAGTACCCCGGTAAAGTTACTTGCTTCACCTCTCTACGCAGGAAGCCTTTCTCTTCTTTCACCTTTATTTTATTTTTTCATTTTTCAAAGAATTATGCATGGGCACTTATTTATTTCATGAAGTGAAAGAGGGATCCCGATTTATTGAGAGCGGAAGAGGTTGTCCCTTCAAGGAAGGATGTATATATATACCTTTGACATACTTGGTACGACTTTCCCCCTCACCTTACTCTACTTGACTAGTTTGACAAGGGTTAATCGAATATAGATAATCCATTAGAGTAGGCGGTACTAGTTAAGAGTGAAAGCATTGTGATTTCACCAAGACTCGCTCTGAAAGGAACATATTTTCCATCAGGGTATCATTGACTAGAATAAACACAAGATTATCATAAAGAGAGGGAATAGACAAATAAACAAGTGTTGATAGTTTTACAAGTCCTCTTGTATTTCACCTTGCTTTTCTAAGAATCCAAACATGGTTTCATGGGGAAACTAATCCTATGGGTGCATGAACAAAAAACAAGAAAAGGAAAGAAGTAAGACGAAAACAAAATCAAGTAAGCAAAAACAAACAAGAAAGAAAACACTGCTCTTACTCCTAAGCTAAACAGAGCATGGGCCAACTCACATGAAGTGATATTTCCAATGCATCCATCGACGCATTGGTTTACCCATATGGATGATGGCATGGTTGACAAGAAATATATTCAAGCATACCAACAAGCAAGAAAGATAAAGAAATGAAACCAAAGCATTTGAAGTTTGAATTCGTCCATAGAAAACAAAATATTGAAACCAAATGAAAGACACTCTGCAGACATATCATGTTATTATGTCACATTGCGCATGGATGACAAACATGTACACTCTTTCGAACGTGACAAATGAGTAAACATGAAGGAAGAAAATTTTTGTTTCGCTAGGATCATGTGATTCTGGTGGAGGATGAGAAAACTATAAACTAGATTGATTTTCAATGTGAACAAGGGAGATGAGGATCTTGGGGAGATTTAACAGATTTCTAATCCGAAGTGGAGATGACCTCAAGGCTACGAGAACCTGTCATAACCATCAGCTCAAGTTGAAGTGCCTCGACAACTTGAGGAGTTTCCACTTCATCAGATCATGGATCATCAAAGATTGGTGGCTTAGAAAGATCGACAGTAGATGAATCAGTATCATAATCAGATGAATAAGTGAAAAGATCACAACAACCACAATCAGAAAATTCGATATGTACATCGGCATCCTCATGATTTGATGAATCATACAAAGGGGGTGATGGAAAACAAGAAATTTTACCCTCTGGGTTTCCAGAAATGAAAGATGAGAGATCGAGTGAATTCGGGAAGAAATATTTTTCCTCTCCACAATTGAATGACATACTAACATCCTACACATTATGTGAATGAGCAGAAGTAGAAACAACTAGAGATGAATTTTCACAAATGAAATTAGAAACAGAAAAATTACAGAAGATGTCAGGATAAAGTAGATGAGGTGCATTTAGAAGGAGGTCGTCCTTCTCCACAAATTCTTGTTTAGATTCCCACACATACTCATAAAAAATGATAGTGCATTTTGGCTTCCCAACACCAACTCCATCCATAAATTTATCCTTGTGAACATCACATGTGGACTCCTGAATGGATGAACACAACACACCAAAATCCAGAGGACCAAAGGAACCAGTGGATCGAGGCTGAGCAAATGAGACCACATGACAACCATCAAGCTTGCAGTCCAAATTTGTGCAAAAATATAGAGCAGGTGGCGTGGGAGGAGAAGGTGACAGCGCAACAAGTAGGTTCACAACTACTCCCACTTCGTCCTACGGAGATAGAACTGTTAGATGAGAAGGGGATGAAGGGTCACTTGGAATAGTAACCTTGTTTGTCTTAGATTTAGATCTAACACCGAGGTATGCTGGGAGGGGTTAGAAATATTCTAACTCATGTGGATTCACAGATATGTGAACAAGATAGTAAAATATTTCAGTTAGAAATTTGCGGTCAACTTCATGTTCCAGAAATTCAAAACAGTAATCACGGGAATGATCATAAGAGTGTGAAATAGATTCATCAGGTGCTTTTTGTAATTTTAAAATCTTGTGATTTAGTGCTTTACAATCATAAAAGAAGAAAGCACAACCTAACTCTCTGAACATGTGGTTGAAAGATTGTATAGAGGCTGTGGGTAATGTGAGACACCATTGCTTAGCGCGTCCTTTGAACATGTAAGAAAACAACCTGCAGGCAATGTCGTCCGTGGGGACTTCATTCTTGTCATATAAACCCAAAAAGGAAATTATGTGGATTAACAGGGATGTTCTGTTTTCACCATCATATTTAATTTGTGACAAGTCATCTATGACATCCACTGACATATCAAAATTATAAGCGTGAGAAAAACATGTTGGGGTTGAGATTGTGATGTAAGTCATGAATGATGTACAGAGATTCAAAATAGACTTTGAGAGCTCAGCTTGTCATTTGGCCCTCCTTCTAACACCAGAAATGTTGACGGCACTGGACCCAACAACATTTAAGGGGATATCCCCAGTAAGAATTCCTAACTAGACCTCAGCTTGTTTGGAGTAGGAGTCCCAACAATGGGTGGCTAATGTAGTGCCTTTATCATGATAACGTGCATAGATAAATATGATGAATTTGGATGGAAGAAAGTGTGTGACCTTGTAGCGAGTCAAGTGATATGTATGGGGGTTCTAACACACAGAGGGGAAAATAAAGTGTGCCCCTCAGAAGCCTATAATAGTATGCAACCTGAAAGGAACACACGAGCAGAATGACATCACAATATGGAAAGTGGAATAATCCACAAACAAAAGTGACGGGTTAATCCACCAACATGCATTCAACAAGATTCATACAATTGCATACAAAATAGTACATAAGAAAATGTGTAAGTTAAACAACATATGTTGCTAAAGCAACCAAAATAGTCCCCTTTGTCAATCTTTGACTACCCTTATGACTCTTCAACTTCTTTACAAATAACTCATTACATTACATAGTGAATTTTCACATTCCACTAATGACAATTGGAATTTCACTTAAAACATATTTACAAATAATATACATTTTCCACATGTACCCATGTGAGAAAAAATTGGCTAGAGACAGCCTCACAACACAAAGACTATGACTCAAAAGTTTGGGGAAATACCAACTCAACAACCTGCACTTGATGCTTCTCAGTGATGTACTAGTACCAAGCTTGGTACTATGCTATGGTGTCCAAAACTTCTTGATGATGTCTTTCTGGTAGCAGAATCTTGCCTCCATAGCTTTTGGGTATATGGTCTTAGAACCCTTTTCCAACTCATCTTGAAGCATGTGCGGCATAGTCTTGATTATGACAGGACCACCAATGCACTTATGCATGTTTTCTACGCTCAGCTCCAAGTCATCGTTGGTGCCCTCTTACCTTAGCTGCCCCATGTACCTGTCAACCTCTTGCCATATTTGGTTCTTTTCCTTAGCTTTAGTGAGGGAGCCAATTGACGGGATCATGTGAGTCCTTATCATGACCTCCAGACCCTTATACAACCATGCATATGAAGCATATATGTTGGTGATGAATGAGGTGAGCTGCTCATAATTCTGGATCAACATATGGATTCATGCTTTATCTAGCTCTGCCTACAACATCATCATCTTATGCAAGGAAAGCAGGGCTCCCTTGTACCTCAATTTCCATTCCTGCACATGGGAAATAACAACATGTATGTCCTTAAGTGTTTGGACAACCTTCCCGCTCTACTTCTAAAAACCATATATATGGACAACCACCTTAAGCATGGTGACAAATTTGTCATAGAATTTTTGCATGGTGGCCTCAATATTTTATACTTCAGCAAGTATCGCTTTCCTCATCTCTGCCATTGCGGAACCTGCAGATTGTTTTGTGTTCTGCCTAGCTGCTTGCAATTTCTTTTCCATATGTTCATTCTATGCTAATAGGAACTTGAAATTTGAGCTCGTGGCTCCTACATATGCCATAGTGGCATCGACCATGACGACTGGATGCTTTATGACATCTGACACTATCACCCTTTCCTTCATAAATGCAGGTGACGCATGATCATATTGGAAATTATTTCTCTATGCCTGTACAATCTTTTGCTGTATCTCATCAAATGATATATTTTACACATCCATCATCAAGGACTACAACCTCTCCTTGCTCGCTCGAGACTGGTTCTCATACTAGAGGTGGTGGAGGCTCAGAGGTGACCTTGGGTGTGCTCGACATGAGGTCGGTGTCTTGGTCTTGTGGTGTAGAAATTTTGAATAATATGACACATATTCACAGAGATTATCCTGATTATACACTATTGCGGAATACATGCATAATACATAACCTCCTCTACATTGATCATCAATTTACAGAAGCAGAAACAATAACATGCACACATAGAAGCATCAATCACACATATCAACACAGTATTTTCCCGGGGAAAGCATCTCGCTAAAAAACCCAACTATCTGTATATTATATTGATTGAGAACATGTAACAATACACAGTACAATACTCCTCGCAATTACTCAGTACTATCTCCACCTGTTACACACAAACTAGCTCAGATCTGAATCAATTGCTGGCTCAAAAATCCACCTGCTACTTGCCTGCCTCCATTGCGCAATCCTGCATGAGAATAATGATGAATGGCTGAACCATTCATGTGTTTCCCTTATCTAACACTATGCAAACTCATTGGCATAACTCAATCCCATTGATTGTGCAAATCCTCATGCACAACTATAGTCACAACTGATAGCAATCTGATCCTCTAACACTTGTCCCTGCTAAACTGAACATGCACTAACATGCAACTGAGTTAACTGATGTATTATTTAGTTGCATTATGAGTTAATAATTAGTTTAACAACTCATCATTAGTCTATTTGCAGTTAGACTAATTACAACTAGTTTAACCAAGTCAAAATGAACACAACTCCATCAACTCCACAATCAACTCCACCAAACTCAACTGATTGAGTTCTAACTGAAGTCATGCATGCAACAACTCAACTGACCCACAAAGAAAACGTATTTCCTTCTGATAGCTGCATGTGCCACATCTGTAGCTCAAACTGAAGTGCTCCAAGAGAATAAGATAAATTTTATAGTCTAAATATTATTATAAGCTAATAATATTTGACTTCTCTATAATTAGACTTGATAGTGTCACCGTTGTTGTCTAAAAATAGAAGTCCATCTATTTTTTTCCAACTTGACCAATCATCCATAAACAGCATCCTGCAACTCATAGACATGATCCATATGTCTAAAAATAGACTTTGCGCCATAATTTGCCTGTTGGCCCACTTAGTGAAGGCGACTCTTTTCACTAAGCTCCATCATCTTGTTGCAATCTCAACATGTGGCTCCTGTACCAACTCCATGTCAATTACTTCAACCATATGCTCAATCAGTTGAGCAAGTTCCTGATTCTACATCTGCTCACCCTCTTCTTCATCTGTTGGTTGTTATGACTCCTCAACCTGTATGGGCACAATTTTCTCTGTCATCGTGCCTTTCCCTTCTTCTTATTCCTATTTATGCTTCTATTCCCTCTCTCTCCTTCTTAGGTCACTCTCCTCCTTCAACTTCTTCTCTATTTCCTACAACTTCCTTTCTGCTTCCTCCAACCTTTTCGTTTGTCTCTTCCTTTGCTCTGCTCTCTTTATGCATTTTTTACTATTTACCTCCACTGCCAAAGTTGATTTCTCAATGAGAGGATCTTCTTTGAACTTGTAGCTTTGCTCAGCCTCTGGTTTCTCGAAAATCTTCCTCTTACCCTTTTCCTGTGCTAGTTTGCTGCTTATTGTTGTTTTTGTTGTTGCTTCCTGCGTTGCTACTGCTCATAAAGCAATTTTCCATGCTATTGTTATACTGAGTGGTTGATTGAGCTTGGAGTAGTTGTAATAGTAACTCCAAGGGTCCTCCTCTTCCCAATGACATGTCCTACAGTTCCATGGATAATACACCTCCTCAAAGTTGTTATTGCAAATACCGTGGGGATCATACGGATTGACGTCCTTGGTGCTAAACTCAAACTTCACTAAATGCTTAGCTTCAACATCCACATCCTTCAAGCTCTTAATATCGTACAATCCTATCCGCAAAGGAAGAGTGGGCCATGGTGCCTTATTCCTCCTATGCAGCTCTGTTGATAATCATGTAGAGATGTGATATGACACCTCTTGCATGACCAACTTGTCTGTGGCATACCTTGGTAGAACATGTGGAGGCTTCTCTCTGCCAAACATCTTGATGAATGTGCCATCGGATGAGGCATACCAATTTGCAATGTCAAGTATTTCCTCCATAATTTCTTGGGACATGCAAGGTGGATCTTGTTCAAATATCAACTTGTATATCGGGATGATGAAATGGTCAGTCAGCCTTAGCATAACTCCTCGGTAGCTACACTCAGAAAGAAATTTGAAATAAATGTTGATGACAATCTCTTCTGGTGTCCATGTCCAACCCATGCCATGAAACTAATGCCTGGCATAGATTGCATCAAGTAAATATGCAGGCATCTAGAATCTCACTTGCTCATCCTTGGGTGAATTCCGAGTGTTAGTCACGTCGACTTTCAACTAAAGAGCCAAAAATATGACCAGTTGAATCACCTTCCATCATTCACCAACTGGTCCGACACAACCACCCAATTCTCGAGAAAGGTCTTTGTGCTCTCTTGACTGTACAATCGACATGCAAAGATGATCAAGAGACAATAGGCCTTTCTATGTGACTTAGTCATGTAAACATGATTGGGTGTCACTCTGAACTTTAACGAATATTTTGCCCAATATTTAGAATATCCACGGTGTTCACAAAGCTATGGATGACATAGAAATGTACATCCATGCGGTTCACCAACTAAGGTAAGTGATACATCTATTGATAGTTCTCTACCCTGAAGGTAGCAAATTGTGTCCCACTATCACTGCTCAATTTGATAGTCTCTAGATATGTGTGTGAGACAATCCAGTGGATGATGTTTGCACATGGGAAGGAAGGGTACTTGCATGCAACCTTATGTAAGCCTAAATGGTGGACATTGATGTAAACCTGTTGATCCTCTAGATCTTCCTTGAAGTCCCCGGCAAAGATATCCTTGATGCCCTACCATGATAACTTCATGACCTTCTCAATGAATAGTTGAGTGTCTACATAAACTGGAAAATTCACTGACACCTGCTCAACTGCTTCGCCAGTGCTACTCTCAACAGTATCCTTTGATGTAGTTGTCTTCAAATCCATGTTACCTATAACTTCTAGAGAATTGTTCAATAATTGTTGTACCTGGAGACAAAGAGGACATTAATGGCATGAAAATGTCAACTTGAAACCAAAATCACTTCAAGAATAGACCAAACAACAAACTTGGCAACAGTTGGGAAGAATTATGGAATACTGGCTCTCAGAGGTGGCTGACTGCCAGTTGGTTCTGTGCATTGTGTAGTCCCAACTTCCAGTGGGAGTGCTTGCTGACTGGAATTGTGCAATGCAAGTTTAGTTAGGCTTAGGCACAGTGGGACTACGTGTTGCGCAATCCCAGTGAACAAGGCTCAGGACTACCTCCTGGAACTGCACAGTGCATATTTGAAGCTAGTCCTTAGCAGCCTTTGCACAATTCCTGGAGCCAAGGAAGACCTTTGAGATCTAGAAATGTGTAGTGCATGTCGGGGAGGAACAAGATCCGAGCCAAGGAAGTCTAGATTTGCCTAATGGGAGCATGAAAACAAGAAGATATGAAGGAGTGAATGATGATGCATGTAAGTAAAATGAGTGCAGGAATCAATCAAACTGAAGAATAATGAAGCACATGGAGAGATTTGCAGCAACAATGTTTGTATGTGCAAAAAATGGGTAGTACATTTAACATTTAGGAAAGGCAATGAAAAACTTAAAACAACACTTCTACAAGGTAAAAAGAATCAAAACGCTGTCGGTCGTTCAATAAAATTCGTAAAACAACGCTCTCACAAGTCAAACAAACAAAAGTGACAGAAAAAGAAACAAAAGAATAGAAAATCAAGACTTACTTGGAAAAGCAACAAGTATCACACTGGAGTTTCCTAGATCTCCTCAAGAATGCCAGAGCTCCAAGATTGAATGTGGAAATGAGCTCTAGTAGTGTCGTTTAAATATATTTGGTCGATTTAGGGTTTATGACGTGAAGACCAAAAATCTCAGAAAAAGAAACACTTGGCAGCGGTTTCCAAAATAAATTGAGTGCCACCTTTAGGATGCTAAAAATAAATCCCTATTTTTTAGGGATGATATTTTTCTTTTTGTTTTTTTGTTTTTCCGGAAAATCTGCCATGCATTTTTTGGAGATATTGCACATTTCCAGCGAGAACTAGGCAACTTAGTAGCTCATGCATTGGGAAATTGTTGAGGGAAAATCTTCTGCGTAATTTCTAGTTTGAGTAGCCCTAGCTGCCTCTCATTCTCTACACAATTTCCCAGTTGAAGGTTGATTTTTAGCTGGCACTACGGAATTTTGGAGTTGAAGGCTCACTATCAACTTGGACTGCACAATTCTCAAGAGCAAGACTGATAGCCCTCAAGGATTATGTGGTTCACTAAGGCAAGCCTGGAACTGGGTTGAAACTAAGTCAAGAGATTGACTTGTGGGTTAGACAGTACACCAGGTGATAAAATAGAAGACAAAATGAAAAAGATAAAGCTCAATGAAAGAACAAGTACCTGGGTTAGTGTGAGATGAGCTGTTGTGATTTAGGAGGGTGTCTCCAAAACAAAGCATAGGCAAAATTTTGGAGGGTGGTTGTATGTCCATTAGGGGAGTTTTGAGGTCTAAAACAGGCCTCCTAAGAAAAATGTTCAACCAAAATAAACTTTATAAGAATTAATATGATTCAATATGATGATGTCAAACATGGGGGATGATTCACCATTTTTTGAGTAAAAAAGTAAAAATATTAAAAAATAAGCCAAGTGGTTGCACACTGGTGCCTAAATAAACTAGGGCTACAAAACCTCCTAAACATTGGCTTGAAGCTACTCTCACTGGCTACCCGAACCAAGCTTATCACGTGAACCATGGCTTGTTATCGTACTCATGGGGAAGAAATAGATACGGTTCATACCTCATGTTGTTGTTGGGCTGGTCATCACCTCGACTTCACTAGTTAGTTATTGGGCTCAAAATCTGACCTCGTACTTATATTTGGCTTATAATCCCTATATTATAGCTAACCCAAGCATGTTAAGCCAAATCATTTCTCACTTATAACTAGGCTCCCCAATCCCACTAGGCATTCCGCATATCCAATCAAATATACAAGCAATTCATCACATAACCGCACGCCCCAAAACTGAAGCGATAGGTTCTCTCTACCGATCGATAGCTAGCACCACAATAACTGACCATATAGATAGCATGAAAAGCAATCAATTCAATACATCCATATTTATAGAACTTCCATAACTCATCAAGCCATACCACCCAAACAATCCCTTCATCTATCACAGGTTGTTAGTTAGGATCAGAAAAAGAACGAGGTGGATTGCCCTATTGCTTGTAAGGCTTCCAATGCACTGGGAAAGCACTCCACAAAGCTCAATTATAGAGTAGGGCCCTAAATCTATTTATGGTGAAAGCCTAGTTTATAGGAGTCCGCTGATTTCTGGGCTATTTTTCTATTTTAGAAACCCCTCAACCTATTGATTGACTGCTAAGTCGAGTCATCCTATTGATTGGGTTTTATAATAAAACTACTTTTTCAACTCATATTTTCAACTTATCTCCCTAAGGTTTTACTCAAATTTTGAGTGGGAGTACTTTTTGGATGAAAATTTTATTTCCTCATCCAAGGAGTACCCATATTTCATACTATTGATGGACCCCATTACATGAAAAATGAGAAATACATGAAAAAATGTGATTGCAATCACGCTTTTCATGTATTTCTCATTTTTCGTGTAGCAGGGCTCATGGAAAGTATTCAAAATGGTACTCCTTGGATGAGGAAACAACTTATGCATCCAAGAAGTGTTGTTGCTTGAAATTTCAGTAAACCCATACAGAGATAAGTTGAAAATATGAGTTAAAAAATAGTTTTTTCTTTTTTCCCTCCAAAATTTGATGATGTAATCTAATCTTATTTTATTATTTCCATTATTATTTTATAATTTCCTTAGGAGGCCTATTTTAGACCTCAAAATTCTCCTAATGTTTGCTTTCCCTTGGTAGTGCCACTTGTTTGTTCAACTACAAGTGAACCTTTAGGCATGATTCCCTCATTCTTTTCCTTCTTCATCATCTCGTCATGAATTGACATTGTACCTGTTCCTGTAATTCACTAATGATGGGATGACATCAATCGAAAAAATCCCTAACCTAAGATGATGCATTATTATCCTTGAATTGAGCCCGAGACAAGTGACAAGCTGTGAGAGAGGTCCCAATAACAACGTATTGATCAGTTCCAGGTGATAGGGAGAGAGCTTGATCACTAGGACTACGCAGAGCACAACACATGCTTGACTGGGGAACGTTTCAGCATAGTCCCCACTGGGGAGAAAAATTACACAGTGGCCACTGAGAGTCAGGATTGTGTAGTTCAAGCTAGTAGTGGCCGATTCGAGATGAAGCCCTGAGAGGTCAGTTCTGCATAGTTTTTAGAGGCAAGGGGGACTGGGAAACATAGAGGTATGGAGGACAAATCTATGCAGTTCTTGAGGGAAATGAGCTCCATCTAAGAGAAGGACAGTGGAGGAAACATCTTAGTAGTTCTAGAGGCCAAGGGAGGTTGGGCTCTCTACACTTTATGAGGTTTCAACAGGCAAGGGCAAAGCTTGAGGACTCAAAGTGAGAAGTGCACAATTCAAGGCAGAATGGGAGGCACAATTGCACAATTTTGGGGGTCAACGAAGGTTGTCGAGATCTAGTATTCCGGAGTACAACAACCCTAGAGGACACTTAATGTGTAGTTCTAGGTAGAGAGGTCACATCAATGAAGGATTAGACTACCTAGTGCTCAGCTCAGTTGGGGCCCTGTGAGGCTGAGTTGCCTAGTCAGGATTATTTTTCGAAAATGGCTAAGTGTCGGAGCAAGATAAACTTGTTATGAACTTGAAATTGTGATCGCACACTTAGCATACTTCGATGACATGACAATATAGACCATTGGAGAAACAAACAAATCATTACCCTCTTTGTGATTGTCTCACGACAAGAAGTGACAAGTGCAACACTTGAGATAGAATTTAGGACGATCGTGACGACACTTGTGCAACGTTGCTCAAGACTTTGTGTATGAGTGCGACATGTGTGTATATGGCTAGGACAACTCATATACACAAAGACCAATCTTCAAAACTATGAGAAAAGGTTCACAAGCATGACATAATAGTCAAACATGCCAAAATATGACAATTAATGCAACGAGCAAAATGGTTCAAAGAACTTTGGGAAAGATCATGAAGTGAGCTTAAGTGTTTGCAACAATCAAGGAAAAGACCAAGGAAGGCTCTGAAATTTGAGTGCAAGCCAAAATTTTGGAGGGTGTTACAACAACTACAACACTTGGCGACACACTAGTTGAACTTCAAATTCTTTGTCTTGGATAGTTTCTTCTGTGCAGGGCCTTGTTTCTTCAACGAGTATTGATTCATTATGTAGATTACTTTAGCTTCCCCACTTACCCCATTGGAAAACATGGTCCCCTCTATGCCTTCTCACCTAAACACAACATAATATTCAACATAATCACAATTTTTTGAGTTGGGAAGGGTAGTTTAGCTTGCGAGCTTAAGATTTTCATAATATAATTTTTCATCTCTGTTGTTGCTCCACTACCAACGGTCCTGGACAGAACCCTGATGGAGTCATGCAGGAACACAAACATTGCTCCTCTACCATTGAACCTAGACATTAACCCTATAGAGTTGGTTGCTTCACCTCTCTATGCTAGAAGACTTTCTTTTCTTTTGCCTTTATTTATTTATTTAAAGAGAACTGGGCATCGACACTTGTTTTTTTAGGCAGACGAGGGATCCCGACTTATTGAGAGCAGGAAAGGTTGTTCCTTCAGAGAAGCATATAAATTCCTTTGATTTAGGTTTGTTCATTTATATTTTTCGCCTTCTCCATTTCTACTAGTTGGATAGGCTTGAAAACATCAAAGCAGAAAATTGAGTATAGGCATGAAGTTTCCATACTAGACATGGGTTCATGGTTGGACCAAAACTCTCTTTACAAACGGATTGTATTTTCTGTCAGAACTTCATTGGAAAAAAGATGCAACCAACACAAGGAAGATAGATATAGGGCTAATCAAATGTTGTAGTGTCACAAGAATATTTAAAATTTAGCCACACACATGCTTAGAATCCACAATGCATTTAGGCACAAAACTTATTTACATGACAAAAAAACAAAAAACTGAAGCAAAGACATAAATAACAAATAACAAAAGGCTATGTACATAATGCGGGGCACAACCCCAACTCTTCATTGAAAATATTGTTTTAAGTCTTAGCCATTGACAGGGAGGGAGTCAATCTTCCCATCAAGTGATTGAAACGTATAAGTGTGTTGGCCAAGCTTCTCGTCCACAGTGTATGGACCAATCCATAGGGATTGAAACTTAGTGTGTTTTCCTTTGTCCTTGTGAGATTTATCCCACTTCAAGAATAAGTCACCCACACTAAAGCTATTCTTCCCTGCAAAATTTCTATCAAACCATCTCTTGATATGAGTCTAGTGAAGTGAAAATTTTTCTTTTTCTTTCAACCTTTCTTCCTGTAGCTTGTGCAAAGTCTCCATCCTACAGTAAATTAAAAGACATGGCTTGCCTTGGGATTCTTGGGACAATTGGAGAGAGAGCAAGTAGATGTTCGAAGGGAGGATGTCTACCTTTTCATAAACTAGGATGTAAGGGGAGGTGTTTAGAGAAGTTTTAGGCATTACTCCGTCAACCCATAAGGCATTCAACAAAGCAGAGTGCTAGTTTCACTTTTTAGAGAATATGGTATTTTTGATGATACAGATACATTGGGGCTGCTGACTTCTGATTTCTACCAGCACACAGTTGACAGAATGGACACTTGCGGGCACATGCATGAGAATCCTTGAATAATGTAGGCTAGTATAATCTATCCAACATGACCTTATGTGTTGTAGTGTTGCCTACAAAGTGTCCCCTGGTTGGCCCATCATGGAGATCACGTAACACATTTTCTGAATCTTATGCGTCCAAACACCTGATAAATACTCCATTGTAGTGCCTCCTAAATAGCACCACATGCACCAACTGATATGACAGTGCTTGAAGTTAGAGTGCCCTCTTCTTCCACATGGAGAAGTGAAAGGGAACTGTTCCATTCTAAAGGTATTGGTGCACATCCGTGTACCAAGAGTTTATGTATGAAGTGGGGGAGGCTCAATCAACATTGTACATTTCAATCTCTTTCTCCCATCTTACGAGCTCTTCTTCTTCCTCTTTTGCATTAACTGCTTCTGCTACTAATTTCCAAAGACCATGACCCTTGATTATGTGAACTGGACTGATCTCAAGATTGTATTCATGTAATCCAATCATCTAGTTTTCCCTCCTTTCACCGAGTTCTTATTAAATAAGTAGTGATCTCACTGTTGGGTGTGGAACAAAGATAATACAACGATTTTCTAACAAATAGGGTATGAAGTGTTTTAACACCTTGTACACTACATAAGCCTATTTTTCCACGGCGTGGTAATTGAGCTCTAGTCCTTGCAGGATTTAAATCATGAAGAAGACATGATTTTCATTGTTCAAATCATCCTTTTGAGTAAGCACAACAACAAGAGATGTATCGGAAGAAAAAGTGTAGTGCAAGATGTCTTTACCGAAGTCTGCATTATACAACATGGGTTCTTCTGCTACAACTTGCTTGATATGGAAAAACGAGTCCTTTCCCCTCTTGTCCCATTTATAAACTGCGTCATTCTTGATCATATCCAATATTGGTTTAACAATCTGAGCATGGTCAGAGATGAAATTTTGGAGGAAGTTGATCTTCCCCAGGAAAGACTACATGGCTTTCTTGTTCACTCAGTGGGGACTCTGTGTGATAGTCATAACCATATCTTAGTCCACCTTGATCCCCCTTTTAGAAATGATGTGTCCCAGGAGGTTACCTTCGAACACTGCAAATATGCTCTTCATGGGATTCAAGGATGTCCCGTATTTTTGGCATCACCCAAAAATATTCTTCAGATGTGGAAGGGGGTCTTACCTATGTTTAGAAAATAATGTCGCATCATCAAGGTAGACCACTATACTCTGTCCAATAAGTCCACGAAAGGAGATTTCCATCGCACATTGGAATGTTCCACCAACATTGACTTTAAGCCCAAATGAAATTTGTCGAAATGCGAATGTGCCCCACTTCGTTTGAAATGTAGTTTTTAGTTTGTCAGGCTCTGCTACCAGAACCTAGTTGTAACCTGGGAATCCATCAAGAAAAGAAAACATTTCAGCCCCCAATATTGTTTGCAATATTTTCGCCATGGAAGGCATGGGGTAATTATCCTTGTTCGAGGCGCGGTTTAGATTGTGAAAATATACGCACAGGTGAATCTCCCCGTACTTATTTCTCACAGGAACCAATTTTCATACCCACATTAAAAAATCCCTTGACATATAATTTTTGACTTTATTGGAGGAGAGGAAATGAGTGCAGAAGCTCCATCTTCTTTCACCTGCGTACAAAATAAACACATAAGCTCAAGGCCTACCACTTCCTTGTGATATGAATTGTAAGTATTTTAGAGATACATTGTTCCAATGTTGGTATTGATAGTGCTTTATAATTTGTCATATGTATACACCTTTCAATTTTTATTTTTTTATATGTAATTATGCTTTTTCATATGGCCCCGAGGAAAAAAGAGGAGAAAATGAAACAAAACGAAGATCCTCATTTGTGAAAATATGGTTGCTAATGCAATTTCATTGTAAATGTTATGTTCCAAACCCTCAACATAACGATAGCATATAACATGTATGAACATGAATATAGCCAAGGATTATTCTTAACATGGCCAACATGGCATTTTGGGTGATGCTAGGTCCCTGCATCAACCAAAGTTATCAAGGGACATGGTTTCCTATGTAGAGAGTTGTTTTTTCTTGGAAGTGTCGATTATCTCAGTTTGTAAAATGAATGTTAAAAAATATGTTGACCCGGATTCCACAACTTGAGATGGGAATTTCTTTTTGTGTAGGAAAGATGTCGTTAACATCCATAATACAAGGAAAAATGTAATAATTACATTTTTCCTAATATTCCCCCACATCTAAACATATCGAGACAAATTCCTAGCCCATACATATCAATAATTGTTTTTTACCTTTATAGGCTACATGGATTCAACGCCGTCATTTTCTACAGATAATTATGTATCTAAATATAACATCAAACTAAGATGGATCTAGGCTAGTTTAATTTCCCACTGAAGTAGGTTATATTCTACATTAATATCATGGGTCAATATTATGGTTTCTTAAAACCATGGGTCATTTTTTCTTATTATTTTATTTTTATAGGGTTATTTTTACTTTATTTTCACCCGAGTTAAAATGTTTACATTACATTACACATTTCTAGCATACTATAGGAATTAGATCTGGACTCAATAAAGTAATTACATATATCCCTCATACTAAAAAGTATTTTTTCTTTTTTCTTTTTAATTTCAATTACTTTATTTCACTATATAAAGTCCATGTAAAATAAAGGTGAAAATTGAAGTATTTTATTTATGGTCGAGATTTGCTTTTAAAGTAAAAAATTTTTAAGTAATGCTACATGAAACATCTCTCGTATATACATATACTAGCTAACACATATATTTTATAATCTTTTTTAATGTAAAGTTACGTGGCAACATCTCCCTCAGGTATTGGGTTGTAGAGCACCTCTCGGTGCAACAAACTTTCTATCTGATAGAAGAAAGAAATATGCTTGTAGGATGGATTGGTCAATATATATTCTTCTAAAAAATGTTGAACCTTGTTATTGGATTAAGGAAATTCTAAAAAAGGAAGGATATTTGAATAATTACAAGAAAGAGAAATAGTTTGAATCATTAATGGAAAAATAAAAAACAATTCCAAAGTGATTACAACCCTCAAGAGAGAATATCTCATGCTTATTGGGTGAGGAGTCAATCTAAACCTAAAATGCAATATATTGTCACTTGGCATCACACAAATTTTATAAAATATGATTGTCCATGGTCTATTCAGGGCAACATTTGCAAGAATGTGATAAAGGTGGGTTGGTTGTGTTCCTATTCAATGGCTTAAAACCCATTACTGAATCATGAGACCACAGTTGATTCATGCAATGACCCTCATGAGATAAATATAGAGGCATCAAGTCTTAATGAAGATGTTAGCACAATTGTCATGGATAGTCATAATGTTGATGTAAATGTTGAAGGATTTGAGTTGGCCAAAGAGGAGTTATTTGACTACCTAGACATGATTCGAAACAATCCTCTTACTACTTTGACCAAGACTAAACAATTGATTGTTTTGGTTAAAAAAAATTGGATGATTCCAAAATTATTCATAATATGGATTATGACTTTACGTGTGGTGTGGGTGCTTTTGAGTCTCTTTGAAGACAAAGGAGAGTTTCTTGAGCCCAAAAAGGAGAACAGAAATAAGCAAAGAAAATGCAAGATTGGAAATTGATTTGAATATTGTTGTAGATGATGATGAATTGATCCAAAATTGGATTTTGGATAGACTTCTAAGTCTAAGTGTTCCTCACAAAGGAAAATGAAAGTCCAAGGAAGTTCCTAGAAATAGCCCCATTGTAGAGATCTTTTTCTTCTGAATCTACTGCAATTTGAATGGGCTAAAATGGACTTAGCATGCAGAAGTTATCACAAAAAGAAGTTTCCCTTTACCCTTTGGAAAAAGAGGCAAAATCTTCAAAAAATGGAAAAAAGACCTCATAGAGGCAAATCACATCAGAAGGTTCCAATAGGCGGACTTAAGTGGAGGCGGAAGGATTCCCTAATTGTGACTGCCGATATATCACATCAGAGGTAGGCCTTCACGCGATGTCGGGACCCCTGGGTAGAGTGATTAGATGCTCTAATATCACGATTGACGATCGACACAGTCAATGGATAGAACCCCTGGGCCGTTTGAAATGCGATATGTGACTGCAATGATCGGAAGATCGACGTCGGCGATGCCACGATGCAAGGGAAGGACCCTTGAGGCTATGCAACACGCGATGATGTGATGTGATCTGGACCGTCCAATTAGGGATCAAATCAATGGTCCAGATTAAATCGGTGATCGGCGGTCGGAGGTCCCCAATAACAGGGCCAATGTGATTTGTGATGGCGATAGGCAGACCTGATATGACTATAGGGTGGGTGCGATAAATTTTGAAGTCTGATAGAAAGTGCTTTGATGGGTTTTTCACGTATTTCCCATGTATTTGGGATTTTGCCCAATATGCTTAAGCGATGTGATATAACGCCTAATGGCTGACCCGATAGGGTTTTTATGGGCGATTGAATGGAATTTCATGTCCGGATTTCACATCTGATAGTGTATTTTCTAGAACTCTCTGTGTAATGAAATTTGCTCTATTTTGGGCTTTCTGCCAGGAAAAAGGCCCTGATCCCTCTATTTCTGCTCTTGAACATCATTCCATGCTGCAAGTGGGCATTTTTACAGGCAATGATGCATTTTGAAGCTACAGAGCCGTAGAGCCAGATGGCCAGTCGAACTGACAAGGATCAGGGAAGCCGCATAGGTGTAGAGAGATGATTACATGCACAAAAATGGTTGGCGAAGCCGCAAAGCCAAAAATGAAGGCCTCAAAGGAGTTAGAGAGCCCAATTGATGAAAACACTGAAGATTTGCAGAAGCTAGCAAAATCTAGCAGTGCAGAGCAGCTGAGGGATTTTTGGGAATTGCTTGGAGGTTAAGTGAAATACTAGAGAGCTAAAAGCAACATAACACAGAGATTTTTGGAGTCACTCGGGGGCCGAGTGAATCAGAATGCTCAATTAACATTAGCAAGTTGTTGTTGAAGGTTGTTGAAGGGTCACTTGGAGGTCAAGCAAATTACAGAGGCACACAGAGGCCGAGAGAAAAAATTACAGAGGCAAGAAAAGAGCCAAGAGCTAGAGCTGAAAGCTTGAAAAGCCAAAGCCGAGGAGCCAGAGCTAAGAGCCGAGAAGCCAGAGCCGAGGAGTTAGAGCTGAGACCTCGAGAAGCCAAAGCTGAAGAGCCAAGAGCCAAGAGCCGAGAGCCAGAGAGCCAAATAGTGGGATAAAATGGTATTTCTAAGCCCATAGGAACAAAAGTAAAGCTATGGAGTTGACTCAAATACTTGTGAAAAGAATTTTGGCCATAATCCCAAAGAGGCAAGTCAAGTTGACAAGAGCTCATGGAGACGTAGCCCAAGAGGTTTGGGTGAACTCCTAATTATATTGTTGTTTTGTATGTGTATTTTATTGCTGCTATCTTACTATTATATGTAATTAAATATCAGCATAAGCAACAGAATTTAAAGCACTTAACAATTAAAAAAAGAAACACCAACATACAACCATTTTCAAGCATAATTAATTCTGCAATTGGTTAATCAATAAGATTTGGGAATATTCAAGCTTTGGAAGTGGGAGAGGTTCTTGTAAGTTAGACAAGAAGCCTTTAGTGCCCCATTTTCAGATCATGAATAGTTTCAGTTTGAACAACTCAACAAGCATGGTCACCCTCACTCCAAAAATGCATGATTTTCCATATTTGTTGTAATATCTTTGTTTTTAATATTTATAAGTGTATTACATGTATCTAATGTACCATTGTTTTGTTGAATATGTTCATGCCAAGTATTCATAGTAAAATGGAACCTTATTCTACTATACATAAGGGTTGGAGCTCCAAAAACTAATGATTCCCTAGAGACATAGATGGGCTCCAAGTGGAAGATTTTGATTGCCTATATTTTGCCTTATTTTCATGTATATTGCCTTATTTTTATTTATTTTTCCTTATAGTTCCATGTTGGTAGGGCTCTTTGCATTAAAACATTATGGTACACAGGTTTGTTTTCCTGTTTGCACATGTTGTGATAGTTTGGATCATTTGTATCATTAGCATTGGTATTTACATTAATATAAATTGGAATCGAAAAGTTTTATGAGAACTTTTTCCATACTATATGTGTAGTTTCATTAACAAGAAAAATGTAGAAGGATGGGTATCACAATTTTGTGTCTATATTTCAATTGATCTTCAAAAGTGTGCTTCTCATCTTTTTGTCTCTTTTGTGATTATGAATATTGAGGTCAAGTGGGGTGTAAATACATAGCAATTTAGTTGATTAATTTTCTTTTTTCATGTATGTTTGATAGGTGTTGAAGCTATGTTTATTGATTTGGGAAATTTGTCCCAATTGTTAATTAAGATTTGTAAATGGATGACGCCATGTGTCTAGACTCAATCTTTCAATACATTGATTGTTTAGTATGTTATGGAAGATAGCTTTCATAGGGATATTATATACTTTATGCTTTCACACACTAGTGTCTAATCATGAATCTGATATCTAAATTGAAATGAAAGCAATGGAAATGTAAAAAATTTTGGAACAACAAAATCTAACCTAATAGTAGCAAAAATAAAAACATCTAAAACACGATTTTACCGGTATTTGGTTACTACTAATTGATAATGATGATATATTATTGGAGAATAATAAACATTACAACAAAAAAAATTCTATGTCTACTGTAGGAGTTGTGACGATAGTGGGAACAAGTGTAAGTAATGGTGGGCTAGTGAATGTCATCAAAAACACATCATTGAATTTGAATATGAGGTATGGGAAGAAGGGGAAAATTTATGAAGATTGTTGATAATATAATCGCTATGCCCTACTTCATCAACACAAAGATACCTTATTTTTTCCTGAATTTCATTTCAATAAGAAAGTTATTTGTTATTTCTCAAGTTATATGACTTTTTATATTGCCTTGTTGGCAGCCAGATCATTGGAAATTGAAAATTAAGACTAATCCATTTATTCCCACATTTTACTAGCATGCAAGAAATATATTTATGAACCCTTGTTAAGGTTATCTTTAAGTTCATGTGGTTAAAGGGACCTCTATCTCAGGTTTGTTTTTTTGACTTATCCCATCTTACTTTACATCATTTTCCTACTATAGTCTACAATGTTTGAATATTCTCTTTGTGATATGCAATGGCATGATTCCTTTTCCTGGCCATAAACTCTACATGCTTTAGGGAATCAACCCATTTTCAGTGTTCTTGTATCACCTATAGAGGGATTTCAAACTCTCCTCTAACCCGCATATTGCTATTGGAATTTTTTTATTAAGTTCAATAACTTACAACCAACTCGCCTAAATTCTCAAATAAGATTCAAAAGGTCTCAAATGAACATCCCCTACATAATGGTCAGGATTCCATAATTTTTCATGAAATAATAGAATATTGTGTTGGTACCGTTCACAAAGAAAGCTATTTTCTTCATTTATACGTGCATTGTACACCTATAAAAATATAATTGGGGAAGTAATCTTGAAAGGATTGTTGGTAATGATAACATTCCTTTGAAGAATCACAAATATTTATTGCAAGTATATGTCATAATTGGTGAAGGAGCCCTATAACTATGTCTAGCTTCCATTAACAGTCTTAGTTGTATCTTCTCAATCTCCAACATGGTCACCTTCTTTTCCAACGCAAGCACCTTCTTTCCTTATTCTTTTAATTCCTTCCTCTCTTCTTTCAAATAAAATTGTGAGTCTTGAAATATTTTTTTGTCTATCCCAAAGGTCACGAATTATCTTTTTTTTCTCTTGCAAGGGTATTACTTCTTCCTCATACGAGGTTATGACCTAGGCCAATTTATCCTTTTTTGATTTATTAAAGGATCTGGTATCTCTACCTAAACAACTTTTTCCTCTACCATCCTTACATCTGTTATCACTTAGAGGAAATCTGGTTGTGGGAAAACCTTCAAGGTAACCTCAAACCTCTTTTAGGTTGAAAGTTGGCCCTTCAATCTCGAGAGGGATCTCTCCCTAAAACTCAACTACTCTAGGTCACTGTAGTAGTAGGTAATGTAATTGAGTTTTGTGGCCAAATTTTGTTTGTAGGATTAAATTTGGTTGGGTTGTATATAAAACACACCATTGGGCATGAAGCCAAGTTTTATCAAATGATGCTACAGATATAATGATAAATACACAAAAAGTAGGGTAGCAATAACGCCTTTGACAATTTGAGAAATTTGGAAGAAGAAAACTGAAGAAAACAAAATTTTAGATGATAGAAACAACAAGTACTAATGACCAAGAAATATGAGAAAGGAGCATTAATGAATCCAAATCTCGTATATTAACATTTTCTAGACACGAAGAAGATTTTTCATAAGTGATAAATAATGGACAGGAAACTACAACACATGAATTTTCTGCAAATACTCATCAAGCTATAATATGTTTAAGATGTTCTCAAATACACCATAATGCTAATGTTTTTACAATAAAATCCAACATTTTCCCTTTCTTCAGAAATTGTCTTTATAGACATTACATCAACTGGTCACAGGATTATAGTCTCAATCTTAATTACAATAATCCAAAAATATCCAAATATTATAAATTCATGCATGTGGAAAATATTTTTAATTACATAAATTTTTTCTAAAATTAAAATATCTGATGGAATATATGCTATCATATAGGAAAAGAAAACTATCCTTTAGAATATCTTCCTTGAAAATAAAAATAGGTCCCTCACTATAGAACTTAATCCTTTGTTATGAAACCAACTCACAATAAGATAGAAAAGAGAGATAAATGCCTTAGAATTCAGCCTCTTCGAGGGGGCAACCTCCTTTACATTACACAAATGAACAATTCTTTCATGGTACAAATGACAAGACCTCCTTTCTATATATAGAAGAGTAAGGGGTCATAATATAATCAGAGCCAACATAACAATAATAATGTAAGAGCACAATAATAACAATAGTGGGCTTCTATGGGGTACAATAATAATAATATGGGGACTACATGGGCACAACAATATAATAAGGGGGTTGTACTAATAACAATAAATAGCTTGCTTGAGATGTAGCCGTAAAAATACCCAATTTCCTACATCAAAACTTCTTTCACTGTGATGTTGATCTGCCTATTGTTTCATTCGATTCTGCACCAAAGTGGCGTTATCATTTAAAAGTTGGAGAACTTGTTTTTGATGCTCGATGTGATCTTTCACTGCTTGAATCTTTTTCTTCTTGATATGTCCTTCTATCTTGAGAGTTTGAGGAGTGGTAATTTCTTCCAATGCATTACAAGATATGGTCAGATTCATTTCTTGATGCTCGATGTGATCTTTCACTTCTTGAACATTTTTCTTCTTGATATGTCCTTCCATATTGATAGTTTGAGGATTGGTAATTCTAGCCAATGCTTTACAAGATATGGTTGGATTCATTTCTTCTTTCTCAATGTGATATTTCACTTATTGAACCTTTTTCTTCTTGATATGTCCTTCTATCTTGAGAGTTTGAGGAGTGGTAATTTTTTCCAATTCTTTACAAGATATGGTCAGATTCATTTCTTCTTTCTCTGGGGTTGGTTCCTAGTGTGTATCCTCTTCTTTTGACGTTTCTTGATCCTTTTCTTCCTCCTCTCCATGATTAATGTAAAATAATTTCTTCTTAGCACATTTATGACCTTTAATGTATTTGTTATCACAATTGTAACAAAGCCCTTTTTCTCTTTTTTCTTCCAATTGTTGTGCTGTCAACCTTGTAGGTTGTGGAAGGCTAGGAGAAAAAAAACTTCCATCTTTATAATCATGAGGGGTAGACTTCGTTGTTGCCATAAGTTTGCTTTCCACTTTTCTTGCCAACCTGAATGCCTTCTCCAATGAATCAGGTTCCCAAAGATGAACCTCATGTTGAATGTTATCCTTTAAAGTCCCTATGGAGACATCAATCCTCTACTTCTCTGGAATATCATTATCCCTTATATTCAATTTTTGAAAGGCCTCAATAGAGTCTATCATTGAAAACTTTTGTTTGAGATTTATCAATTGGCTAAAGAAGGTGTTGCTCTTTGTATCCTCATAATGCGCTATCATTTCCTTCATGAAAATTGACCACATAACAAGTGGTTTATGAGAACAAAGCCCTTTATACCATAAAAATTGATCCGGTTCTAAATATGAAGATGCAATACGTACCTTTTGTAATAGTTTCACCTCATGTATATTAGAATATTTCTCCATATGTAGTATCCAATTTACCAGATCTTTGCCACCAAACTTCATCATATTGCCTTTTCTTGATTTTAGGAGCTCGATCTTGAAACGATTTTAACTCTATAGTTTTAGATCTCCAAGTTCTAAAATTGTGTCCTACCATAGCCCTTTGAGTCCTCTTTCTAACCCCACAAGTTTGATCAAGATTGGATTCTTCAAGGAAGAGTTATGTCAAATCTACCACGATGACTTGATTATAGACTAGTTCTATAGAGCGAACTTGTATGAAGTGCCACGTGTCACTTTTTCAACCTCAGGACCTGAAACTGATAAAAAAAAAACTATAGTACATCCTCTTTCTAAAACTTCTTATGAAATTTCAACTTGATGCTCAGAGAGAAAGTTACTACGATTTTCCCAAGGTCACCTGTTTAGGATGTAATTCGGGAGCCTACGAAAACCCTAAATGTCTTGGACTGTATCTCTGAAAATATAGCCTTAAAAGATCTGAGATTTGGATATGTGCTTCGTAAATATTGCGGCTCAAATGGGTTTTAGTTTCAGAGTCTGAGCATTTGTATAAACAATATTATAGCGAAAATTCCATGATGACCTATTTGAGATGAAAATCTGGAGCTTGCAAAAACCCTAACTTCCTCAGATCATATCTCCGAAACTATAGTGAGACAAGATCTTAAATTCTGATCTGAGGTTCACACTGATCTCTTCTCACAAGGGTTGTTTTTTTAGCTTCTAAGACTTTGTATCAAAATAGTTATAGTGAAAATTCCATGATCACCTGTTTGGAGCAGCGAAACCCTAGAATCCAAAGCTCTAATACCAAATGTTATGGAACTAGCTCACAATAATATAGGAAAGATAGATAAATGCCTTAGAATTCAACCTCTTCGAGGGGAAAACCTCCTTTACATTACACAAATGAACAATTCTTTGATGATACAAATGACAAGACCACTTTTATATATATATAGGAGTATAAGGGGTCATAATATAATCAGAGCCGACATAACAATAATAATTGTTGGGTTGTGTTATATTCTTTCCACATAGTTAACAGGGGGTTTGAGGGGTACCCGTAACCCCACTTTTTGGGGTCCGGGGCAGCGTCCCGGAAAATTTTGGTTTTGGACCCTATGTTAGGTTGGGCGGACCCACCTATGGTTTTGTGCATGATTTTCGCACTTGTTTTTTGGACGCGATGGTTTTCGGTCCATGGTTTTGGACGTGATGGTTTTCGGTCCATGGTATTGGATGCTTCGGCATGTATAAATATGTATTGTAACATTGAAAGGAATATAATGAAAAATCAAGCTGGTAGTCTCGGTTTTGAGATCCAGTGGGAAATCTCTGTGTATATGTGTTTTATGGGTTATGCTCCGCATTTTTATTTTTCCTATGATTTAGAATTCGTATGCAGGTAATTTCTGTACGGGGTTAAAACCTACATTTGGTATCGGAGCTGTTTTGGCTTCAAGGGGATGCCTTTGTTGCTGAGGGGTTTCGCTCAGGCCTATGGTAGACCTTGTTCAGTGGGAGATCTGCGAGATCGATTCTGGTGGTGAAAGAAGATGGCGAGCAGCGGAAAGATAGAGATTGAGAAGTTCAATGGTCATAGTTTTGAGTTGTGGAAACTCCAGATGGAGGATCTGTTGGTGGATAAAGATCAGTGGATCATGGTAGATCCAGGTACTAAACCAATGGGAGAGACCGATGAAGAATGGAAGAAGTTGGATCAGAAGGCAAAGAGCACAATACGATTGTGTGTCTCAAATTCAGTATTGCTGAATGTATCAGGGGAAGCTACGGTGAAGGCT